>JAABKK020000117.1:15527-31247 GCA_011634745.2 Catotricha subobsoleta
TCAATATATATTCACGTCGTACGGAGATTGAGAAAGGCACTTGCCCGAAAAAGGCTTTTTAGTTACATATATGAAAAGTAAATAAAAAAAAACGGCAGCGACAGGTAGCTATTTAATAATTAAAAAATAAAGTTATATTATAAGATAATTGATGCCGTTCATTTATCTCTCTGTATTAGATTATTATTAAAATATTCTCTGATGAAATTCATACTGATCGTTTCATTGTTTTTATTCTGTAATAGTTCTAATAATTTATTTTATGGCAGTTACTATAATCTATTTCTGTAATTAGAAATATCAAATAAATTTAACTATAATCAAAATTAAATGTGTTTCAAATAAATCGTGTGGATTAATGGTTTATCTCAGAAAATCAACCTCAATTATAATTATTTAAACATAAGATGAAAAAAAAAGAACGTTTTGTTTTTTTTTTTAAAAAAAAGAATGTTCTTACATCTATTTCAATGAACTCAAATAAATTAATTAAAAATCTTCTGTCGTGAAAAAATATTTAATTTTAATCATAGTAAAACAAAAAATCTTTCGGATTCACTGACACTAAAATTTTATTAAATAATCTCTTCTAATTTAAAGAAATATATAAAACAAATCAGGCTCAGGTTGTTGATTTCTGTAAAAAAAAAAAAAAAAACTATTCTCTTTATCTACCTGTCATGTAAGATAATCCATGAATGAACACGAAGCTAGACAGGTGTTTGTTCAGTTTTATTATTATTTTGTATTTTTTCTTATTTTTTTCCTAAGTTTTTTCGTTCTTTTTTCTTATACATCCTCATACGGCGATAATATTATTTATTAATAACACGTATTTATGTGGCAATGTAGGAATATTATTGGAATATCGAAGTTGTTAGTTATTAACTATAGTTTTTTTTTATAGGTACCTCGCCTTCGGCATTATTAGCCTACGCAATTAAATCTTTTATTTTTCCACGATTACGCTGTACATACACTAACTACTCTTATATACACTCAAATATGTATTGTGTATGTACCCTATATTCATGTTAGTGCGATTGATCTAGTAAAAACTCACGGTGTTAAGTTTTGTTTTTTTTTTATAGCTTCTAATAGTAATTCTATTATTAGCGACACGTATGTTAATCTAGTAGTTAAGAGTATCTCATATTTTTTTAATTAACATAATAAGTAAATATAGTTAACGTTCAAAAGATTAATAAAATAATGTTGGTTTTTTTTTTTTATTTCAGGGATTACCACTTCATGTTCAAATCGATACATTTGAAGATCCAAGAGATGCTCAAATATTTCATCGAGGATATTGCCAAATTAAAGTTTTTTGTGATAAGGTAAGAAACAATTGTCAAATACAAATAATTTATTTTGGTTATGAGTTGCTCGAGCAATCAAAAACAAATAGAAATCCAATTTTTTAAATAAATAAATTGTTAAAAAACTGTTTACCGACTTATTAAATCCATCGTGTTTCGACGTTTATTTATGGAACGCGATTATTATTCGATTGATCCTTTTCTTAACACATAACAATATTCACTCGATTTTATTTATTAAAATTTCACGTTCTACTTAAAATAGTCCCAGTTTTATCATTTATATCTATGCTCTTAATTAATTGATTGTCCAATATCCACAAATAAATTATGAGAATATTGAAATATAAATAAATATTTAATAATTTTTTTTAATGATCGTATTCTCTATAAATATATATATGTTGATTAAGTTATTTATAAATTTATTTGATTATTCGGAATTAATTATCGATTACGAATTAAAAAAATAAAATAAAATATGTTTCATTAAATATTACTCGCTTCCAATGCGCAATTGCATATTTAAAAGTCGTTTATTACATTAATCATCATCAATAAAAAGCAATAAATAGAACTTAAGAGCAGTCATAAAAATAATTAAAAGGAAAACTGCGCACTAGCGATACACGGACTGTCTAGAAGACAAAATACGTTTCTATTTTTCTCACTTTTTTTTTTTTACTAACATCACAGAGGACTTATTCAATGGCAAAATAACGAACCTTGAAAACTATATTTTCATCGTATCGTAAAAATGAAAATTATGTGCTTTTAATCATAGTTTGCGGCTAAATAACAATCTAAGATACGAAAAAAAAAAAATGTTTGTCTTTAAAATTTATAATGTTTTCGTGTATCAATATTCAAAGTTAACTGATTAATTTTATAGGATTCATGAGACACTGCCTTAATATAATTTCTGTGTTATTTTTATGTTCTTCTTGTTATTTATGTTAGTAAATAGTTACGCGCGCATAAAATCATAGAAGAGTGTGAATCTAGAATGGACGGGGCTCATCTATGAAACGAAAAGATTTATTATGATCAGAAGGATGGTTGTAATAAAGGCAAAGAAATGAAGAATGTCGGATGACCTTCATAACGTACCTATCTGTACATATTGCATATAATCATTATAAATATATGCAAAAATATGAATAATAAGAAGTATAAAATGAACAAATAAAGCAAAAATGAAAAACAAAAAATATCGAATAGAAAATTTATAGACATCTTGCAAAGATTATGTTTCTTGTATAATAAAAACGCTTCCGAAACGATAAATAATATCGATATATTAAAATATAAATTCTACATATATTTATTAGTTGGTAAATAAATGTATGTTCGATGCGTGTAGAGTTCGTACGACACAGCTAACATAAAATATGCACTTCAAACAACAGAATAAAATAACAACGGCAACAACAAAAAAATAATAAAAGAAAAAAAACACAAAAAAAAATGATTTTATTTTCATAAATAAAAATTTTCATCTCGGCCTCTCTTTTGACATGTAGTTTAGCTTTATAATATGTGCACAATTTAGTGTTTAAAATCATATTTATGCCCATGGCTGTGTGAGCTGCACTATAATATAACACATTTATTCTATGGCTGTAGCCTATACACAACGTAATTCAAAAATTGACAGTTTTACCTTGAATAAATGTTTCAATAATACAAGCGGATAAAATGTGTAATCATATTAATCTGACATATGATAGTTTTATGATAATTAGACGATTGAAATTGTTTGGAGTTTTATGTTATTCGGTTAAAAAAAATATTATAATGTTTTATAAAATAAATATAAAATGCAAAAATTCTCTCATTCAATGATTACCATACAGAACATAACATAACATTTATACAGATAATATATAGTTTGCCTAATATTATTATTCCAAGATAACCGGGGCCACGATATACAACGTCCAATGAAGCTATAAAATTGTTACAGTAAAGGTACCGTTTGAATTTATTTTGTATTTTAAATGAATTCAGTACCTATATTTATAAATATATGTGTACGTATATGAAATGCAATAGTTTTATATCATATTTTATTTATATGAAACAGATAGTTTTAAAAGATACGAGATACCACATTAAAACTCATGTTATGTGTTGGCTTACATTTCTATAGAAAAACAATGAATTTCGTGTGGGTGTTAAGATTATTTTCTGTCCATTAAACACATTTCGTTTGTGGTTCTCTCTCATTTTGATATAATTTATCTTTAAAATCAATGCACAAATTCCTTTAGAAAAAGCCACAAAAAAGAAGAAGAAAAAAGTGTTGCATCTTAATTTATTTTGCAATTCGAAACGAAAGTAAAAAAAATAAATAATTAATATTTAACTTTTTAGTTGAATTGAAATAACTGTTTTGTAACGGCAGATGTAGAAAATGAAGTAGAATATTTTTAAAACAAAGAAACCGGAAGATAAAAAAACTGGTTAATATCGAGTAAATAACTAAACTATTAGGCATACATTAGATTATAAATTATGTCATCGGAATGTTGCAAACAACAATTTGAAAATGAACTAATTTTAATTTAATGCATTTATTGTTGCTTAAATTTTGATTTTTTTGTTCAATCACTATTTGCTATATTTGTATTTATATTTCAATGCACTGCCATACAAAAGTACACATTGTAGTCTCTAAAATCCATTCATATTCTAAATTGTTTCAGAAATATATCTATAACTTTAAAGTTTATTTGATTTTTTTTATGAATACTAATTTAATTTCAAGGCCCTATAATTTGAATAGTAATAATTTTTTTTTCCATATTCAAAATATGACAAACGATTTTCATTTCATTTCACACAAATACACCAGATTTTTATCTGATTTGATTAATTATGTTCATAGCATTTATGTATAGAAGAAAAAAAAAAAAAACAAATTATTAAAAATTCATAAAATCAAATTCGAATAAAATATTTAAATCAGAATTAAATCTATTATATTTGAATTTTAATTTATTCAATTTAATAATATTGAAAAATCTTATTATATTTGTCAGAATTAAAGAAAAATATATATAAATAAATAAAAAATTAATATAAATAAAGTTAATTTGTTATTATTATTATTATTATTTTTTTTCAAATAAGCAATAATAGTAATAATAAAATACAAAATATGAATGAACGATTGAATGAATACAAAATAATGTTCCTAATATTAATTTATTATGCCAATCAGCCAATCAGAATAAATAAAATTTATATTATAAAATAACTGATGGGGAATTTTACTTATGTCATGTTGTCAGTTGTGATATAATATTATAATTATTAAAATAATAAAATAAACTACACTTAAAGATAACTAAACTCACATCATATTTTATTTAAATGTAAAAAAAAAAAAATGATGAAAGATCTAGAAGAATGTTTAAAGATTATGTTGTTTTCGAGGTTATATTTCTATATAACGTTCATCGAATAAATATAATTCGTTTTGCGACTTAATGGAAATATGTCGTTATAACATTTTAATATGTCCGTCCATCATGAACGAAATGTTTTTCGTATTCAAGTTGAATAGACGAATGCAAATGCATTTTTTTTTTCAAAGTGCAAGTTTATGTATTCAGGTTTTCATATGAGTTTTGTTCAATCTCATTTACCAAAATAACCGTACTCATAAATAAATATATATAAATAAATACGGATTTTTTTTAATGACTTTCATTTAAATTTTCTATTAATAATTTATATATTTAATTTGTATTTTTCAACAGGGTGCTGAACGAAAAACACGTGATGAAGAACGACGTGCTGCAAAACGTAAAATGACGGCAACCGGACGAAAAAAATTGGACGAACTTTATCATCCAGTAACCGATCGATCTGAATTTTATACAATGCAAGATCTTGGTAAACCGCCGGTATTATTTACACCATCTGAAGATATTGATAAATTATCGGGAATGGATTTGCAAAGTTTTTATGGTCATGAAACTGATTCATTGACCGGTGCACCAGATGTAAAGGGTGGTACATCACCATTTTTATTGCATGCAACACAAAAGCCAACAACACCCACATTAAAATTTCACAATCATTTTCCACCGGATGTGCCTACGTGAGTAAAAATCAAATGGCTATGAAATTCTATGATATTTTTTTTTATACAATGATCTATCGTTAAATTATTTTTCAAATAAATATATTTTTAACAAATTATTCATTAATAAATTTCAGTCCAGATAAAAAGGATCACATTTTAGAGCAGACACTTGTTCAAAATTCAATGCCTGATTTTGGGCCGCCAGTCATTAAACGACAACGAATGACACCACCGTTAAATGAACGTGTAATGCTTTATGTACGACAGGATAATGAAGATGTTTATACACCGTTGCATGTTGTGCCACCAACCACAATTGGTTTGTTAAATGCAGTAAGTATTTGTTTTGCATTACACAAATATTTCTAATTTATTAATTTTAACATTCATGTATTATTAAAAAAAATAAGTGAATTTGAGCAGGTGAAGTATTCACTAGTCTGTGATTAAAACGATTTTTCTAACAAAGAAAAAAGAAATAAAAGAACAATAAAAATCAGAAAACTTATATAAAATAATTAATTCGAAATAACAATGTGTGGTAACTTAAAATTCATTTTTCATACGTAACTTTCATACATTTCATTTTAATTATTAAATTTATTACATCGCCCAGCATTCAAATACGATGAAGAAAAGGTATAAAAAAAAAGATTTAAACAAAAATCCAAACATTTAAAAAATCAATTCCTTTCTCGAGAAATCTCTCTGAGATAAAATGATGACTTACCAAACAAATTAAAACCGGGAAAATGAATGTTTTGAAATAAAAAATAATTTCATCAAGCACTTTTTTTTTAAGTTCACAAAACTGTGTCTGGGTTTTCAGACTAATGATGCTATTGAAGAATTCGATAGCGCGGTATCAAAATATAATATTTGATATTTTAAGTATTTCAGTCCAGTATTCTTTAATCATGGTTCCATCAAAAGAATATTAAGATTTTTCATTTAATAAAAATTTTAAGTTCTAATTAAAATCTTTTCAATCGTTTTATCTGCATCTCATAATTAGGATTATTATCTTGCTCAAATACAAACGAAACACGCATTTATTAAAAAGAAAAACAAAACAAATTATTCAATTCATGTGAATTGTCTAAAAAAAAAAAAAACAAAAACAAAATATTAATTCCAAAACCTTTCAATAAATTTTTATACGAAAAATTCAACAAAATTGAAAAAAGAAAAATACTTCCAATAATTTTGTTAAGTTTTTCCATCAAATTTTGCGCCAATAACAAATTTTAATCTTTGCTTTTTTTTTTATTCGTACATTTCAAATAAGTACTGAAACCATAATAATTTAATAATAAACTTTAAAACCAAAATAATATTTAATTTTTACCATTTAATAAAAAAATAAAAAAAACCAAATACAATATTTTGGCTTTAACCCAACAATATAAGAATTGATTTTGACTGATTGATTATTTTCACTAATTTTTTTTTATTTTAATATTCTTTCGTACGCATTATTTTATATTGTTTGTTTGCATGGGTGATAATTTCATTAACATTATTTTATCAAAACATCATCAAGTGAATTACCAAATCAAACAAAACAAAACAAAACTGATTTTCTTTAACCATTCATATTTTTGTTGTATATTTTTATTTGTAGATTTATTTTCAGAACTTTTACGTGTTTTTTTTTTGTTGTGTTTGTTTTTAGGTAAAAAAAAAACGAATAAAAACACTTATAGAAATATTTTTACTCTATATTTACACAAATCGTTCATAATTTTATTTCATAAGCATTTTTACCAAATCCTATTCACAAATTTTGTGTAATACCCGATTTAAGCGCAATAAGAAAGACAGAATTATCAAAAAATTTATTATTGGCACAAAATTTATTAATTAATTATTTAATTATTTATTACGTAATTAAGAATTGTTTTATTTATTTACTTTTTTTTCTATTCTAATAATTACAATAATTTTTGTTTATTAAAGAAAATAAAGAATCTATTTTTTTTTTTAAATTGTAATTATTATATTTAAATGAAAGTTTTTTTTAAATAATTTTTTTTAAAAAAAAAAGAAGAAAATATGACAAACAAAAATTATTTAATTTTATTTTTATTGAATTTAAACAACGTAATTTATTTTGATCATAATTTTTTTTCCAAATTTTTTGTTTCTTATTTTTAGTCTATTATTTTTTCTGTTTATCTTAATTGCAGATTGAAAATAAATACAAAATATCAACATCGAGTATTAATAACATTTACCGTACAAACAAAAAAGGGTAAGTTTAACAATAACAAAAGAACAAAAACAAAAAAAAAAAAAAAATAAATAAATAAATAAATCGAACCAAAATCTGGAACACTAACTTTAAACGAGAACCACAAATTCTCTTTATTCTACTATCTGTATTTGTCTCTATCACTCTATCCACACTATCCACTCTATGTCTTTATCTTCTGTCTAAATGTTTTCATTTTATTAGCTCATAAAATCATTTCATTTTGACTAACATTAGAAATATTTTTGTATTATAGTTATTAAGTTAAATGTCTTTTAACATTTTTTCATGTTCAAAAACCATAGTTTATTAATAGATATTTTTTTTTTTTTTGCTTCACGTGAACACTAATTTGACTAATTACTTTAAACAATAACAATAATTAAATTAATTGATTAATGAGTTTTTGCCGAAAAATTAAAATAAATTAAAAAAAAAATAATTGTACAGTATTAAAATACGTAAATGAATTAGCAAAATAGTTGTGCTAATTGAAAAAATGTGATCAATCTCATTCCGCGTAAATTGAAACTTAGATAAATTAGTCGAGTTTATTGTTTGCTTTTTTCTTTAATGTATAACTGATGAGTAATATACATTAAGTGCAAGATGCAAACTACTGAAAAAACACACAAATTATTATTACAAATACAGAAATATTATTACATTTTATAAATCGCTGCGTGGTCACAATCATTCGCCATTTTCAAGACAACGAATATTCAAAATTCTTCCATCAATATACGAAACGTTACCTACGTTATTATATGATATTTGTTCAGCAGATTATTAGCTATATCCAAATAATAAATAAAAATTAATATTAATTGGTTCTTCAATGATATTTATAATATGTTTGTTTTTTTGTTTCTTTTTTCTTTCTTCTAGGATTACTGCGAAAATTGATGATGATATGCTCTCATATTATTGTAATGAAGACATCTTTCTATTAGAAGTGCGACAAATTGAAGAAGATCTATTTGATATAACATTGACAGAACTTCCGGATCACATGATTGGAAAATAGAATAACATCGAATTAAAAATTAAAATAAGATGAAAAAAATAACAGAACAATATCATCCTATTATAAAAATTGTTAAATATATTGATGCAGTTCAAAATAGGTGTAACAAATTAAAAATTGAGATGGAGCTGAAATTGTGAATCAACAATCAATAAATTATTAATTTTTAATATTAATTTATATATTTTGTGTATTAGATTTTAAAAAAAAAAAAATTATGAAATAAGCGTGTGTGCCTTACTTATTATACAAGAAAAATAATAATAATACAATCAATTAATTATTTTTCATACATTTTATACAATAATTAATTTTATACAAATTGGAAGTCCATAAATCATAAAAAAAAATGATTTTATTAATTAATTTTAAGGGCGGGAATTTTTAAAATAAAACTTTTTATTACTTTGATTCGATTTTTTTTTTTTTTAATTACAAATAAATAATAGCTTTTAGTTTTTATCAATCAATTATAATTACAATTTATTTCCAATATTAAAAATAAGCTCATAAAAACATTAGAAATATTGATATGAATTATAAATTCAAATGGGCATATTTTTATATAAAAAAATAAAATCATCTGGAAGTGAATTTTTCTTTGCCGCTTTAAATTACATAGCATAATAGACAAGAAGATAAAATAAAAATTGTTTACATTTTCTAAATAGACAATAAGCTAAGCTTAAATAAACAAAGAAGTTTTGATACTAACTAAAATAAAAAAATATAAAAAAAAAAAATTGAAGTAAATATTATGTTTTCAAAGCAAAAGAAAAAACATAACTAAAAATTCATTGTAAATATTAAGTTAAAAATTGAAAATAATATCATTAATGTTGATTGTTATAAATAATTATAATAAACAAATAAGTTTAATTTTAAATTATGCTTAAGTTGGAAAAATACAAATTATTGTCGTCATTTTTTTTTTTTAAAATAAATTTTTAGATCTATTAATTTTTTAAAAGGAAAAAGAGGAAAGAAAAGCAAACAAACAAAAAGAGCATTTAACGATCTCATCAAAATGAAATTATATTTTTTTCTTTAAGCGTATTTTTTTTTCAACATATACATAATAAAATTACATAAGTGCCAAGTTTGAGTGAATCAATATGAATCCAATTATAATGGTAAAATGAATGGTTATCATTTAGAATTAAAATATATTTTCTGCAGTCTTTTTTTTTCATTTCAAAATGAACTAAGGATTCGTTCTATTTTTTTTTTCAAAATTACTGTAGATACAATACTTAAAGGCAATTAAAAACTTTTCTATTACGCAATACTTATCCTGTTGTGAGAAAAAAAAAATATTTTAAGAAATAAATATATATAGAGGTGCAAAATTTGTATTCAAAATTTATATTTTATTGTTACAATAATCTTGTATCAGAAAATCATGGAATTTAACTCATAATCAAAGTGTTTTCAACTCTCCTGGACGTGATTTCTTTATTTCTTGAGAAACCTATATCGTTGAAGAAACAAACATTTGATCATACAAGTTACAAAACATATGATAATTGTATAATTTTATCACTGTTAATTTTTGATATAAATAAATTTACTTCAGGCTTTTTGGAAAAATAAGCACACGAAAACATTTTTCCGAAATAACAATGTGTAAAATTTAATTGTACACAAAAATGACGAAATATATGCAATTTTTTTTTTTTTTTTTTTTAATTATAAGAAATACTATTCAAATACTTAATATATTTTGTCATATTATTAATAATAGTAATTTAAGAATGAAACAAAAAAAAAGTATAGAAAAGAATTATTAAAATGTGATTTAAATGTGTTACAATGAAACAACAATAATATGTATTAATAATTATTATAAACAAAACAATAAATTAACAAACAAAATATTAAAGAAATTATTACAAATAATATTCCATCCAATTTTTTATTTTTTTTATGCTAATTATATATTAATATTGCTGTCAATTATGTATCTTGCCAATTTTTATAAAATAGCCTTATTTAATTATGATAATTATGAATAAAATTAACATTTTAAAATTACACTGACCAACAACACGTACTATTGTGCATTTTATTAACCGTATCAAACAATTGTATGTCGTCGAACATCGTATTTAAGTATCTTAAATGTGGATGAATTCTTCATTTTTAAAATTTGAAATTATTTGATAGAAGTCATGGTACGCTTAGCGTTATTGCAATTTTGAAAAACTGCATCACCAATTAAAAGTAATTCCATAAATTAAAAAGAAATAGTAATAAATCACTTACTAATTAAAATTTGTGAATAATATTTCATCATTTTTTTTTTGTCAGAGATTAAATGATTATATTTGCAGTTGAACTTTTATAAATAGTTGTGCTTCCGTTTCATTTGATACTTGACCAACTTAATAAAACTACATAATCTTAAATACATCAATACACATCTTTGACGATTAAAAAGATAAAGAAAAAGAGATATTTAAATTTGATAAGTATTGTTAATCCATGACCAATAAGAATATTTCATTTGCTTACTAATGAGAGGTGATTAAAAATTTGAAGAAAAAAAATTGTTTTAGATGAACAAAATATACGAATACACTAAAAATATGAGTAAACTTGATATAAATATATAAAATTATAAGTACCTAATTTAATTAAGGAAAGCTCAAATTTATCTTTTGTTTTCATATTATTTAATATATAAAAAAACAAAAGAAGAAAACAAAAACAAACAATTTTTACATATAATATAAGTTTTCTAATTACTTTTTATTATAATAATTATTTCAACTGCCATAATAATTTTCATTTGTTCTTAAACTTAATAAATGTTTTCTTTTTATTTAGTAAATGATTTAAAAAGCAAGCATCAGAAAAGTAATCACCGTAAAGTAAAACGTAAATATACAAATTTATTTTTAATAATTAATTGCATAAAAATTAAGTGTACCTGAAAAAAAGACCATGCGTTTCATTTAAAATAACTTCGAAAATCCTTAAGGCAAACAAGTCAAGAAAAAATTAAAATGTACTACGGTTTTATTTTTTTAAATAAATTATAAGTTTCTTCCTTTTCTTTTTATTAATTTAAATTGGCCAATATTTCATGAGATATTTATTTTCCCTAAGATCCCTTCAAAGGTTTTTTGAAGCTAATAGTTTCTGTTTCTTATATATTAAATTTTGTTTGCTTGAAAATAAGAAAAAAAGAAAATAAATTTAATGTCCATGACTAAATAATTACATAAAATCTCATTGTACGGCGTACGATCATTTATCTTGAACACGGTTGGTTGTCTAGTTGTTAATTATCGCTGTACAATTTTTGGTCAAAAATTGAAAAGAATTTGGTTAATCCATTTATGTTGATCGGTAATAATTAATTGAAATATTGGGCGTTGAGCTCCAAATATAACAGAAAAGAAGAAAAAATGTAAAAAGTACAAGAATTTTATATAATATTTAATTAATTTCATAAAAAAGCCATATTTTATTCAGGATTTTATTTATTTGAATGTAGGCAAATTATCGTTATATTCTAACGATAGACTAAAAATATTATCAAGTCCATTTTTAGAAAAAAAAATAATATTATATTAAACAAAAATAATGAAATTTTGTAAAAAAAAAAATGCTTAGACTAAGATTAAATTTACAAAAAAAGCAAAAAAAAAAGAAGAAAAGAAAATGAGAATTAGAAGAAAAAAACGATTAATTTACTTTGCTTAGTTATTTAAATTTAGGTAAAACATAAATATTATTTGTCTATATTAGAATT
This sequence comes from Catotricha subobsoleta, assembly GCA_011634745.2. Lineage (NCBI taxonomy): Eukaryota > Metazoa > Arthropoda > Insecta > Diptera > Cecidomyiidae > Catotricha > Catotricha subobsoleta. The sequence goes on from JAABKK020000117.1 coordinate 27,984, forward strand.
TAGAATTTATATTGATATCATAGTTTAATTTAATTTTTAAAATATGTAATAGATTTTTTTTAAAAAAATATTTTATAACAAAAAACGCGCACAAAAATGTGTCGACATTATTTTAGAGAAATAATATTTCGGGATTTTTGTCATTTATTACTATTTCGTAATTTGATTTCTCTTTGACATGTAGCCACATAGCTGTGACATTTGCAATATTATTTCGTAACTAATAAGCATAGCTTTAGTAATGTTTTTATTATTATTATAATTATTTTAATCATCATTAATGTTAGTCTATTTTTTTTTTCTTATTTTAATTTAAAAATCTATAGAATTATTACAAATATTCATTTTTTACATATATTGAAATAAGTATGAAAAATAAAATACGCATCACATTTTTCCTTTTTTTTATAATTTATTTGTCAAGACTCAAGACTTTAGGAATTTTCATCAAATATCAAATAATGTTTTTGTTGGTGGTGGAATTGTTTTACAAAAATTAATAAAAATAAAAAATTGTTTATATTTATGATCTTAAAGTACTAATTTTTATTTTACTGACTATTTCCATGCTCTATATTTTTATCATCTGCCTGCATATAAATTAATGTAATTTGGTTTTCTATTCAATTCAATCAATTCAATCAATTCAATTTATGCATTTAAGTATTTTGTTTAACCTATTACATTTTTTGAGATACAATCATAAAAAAAAATTTCAGCAACTGACATTATTATTAGAATTATTTTTAAATTTATGTGAAATTTTTGAAATTATTAAAGAAATGGTTTTCTATTTTATCTCCTGATTTTATGATTTTTTTTTTCTTTTCATATAATTTTGCATTTTTTTTTATGAATATTTAACATATTTAACATTAAATATTTTATTGATTGTTGCAAGGCTGAAAGTATTTAATTGTATTTAAAAGAAAATGTTATTTATTAGAAGTTCACACCGTTATTTTGATTACACTTATCTCTATGTTAAATTATCTAGAAGATATCATAATCCACATTTTATATATTCTACAAGAACTCAAATTAGAACCAAATTTATAAAATTTTATAACCTCTTTGAACACTGCAGAATATAAAATAATTTATTAGATATTTGAATCGTTTAAAATTGTTTCGTTTTGCATTAAATTATAATAAAAAAAAAAAAGAATTAACGATACATATATATACTTCATTAAAATTATATATTGATGTTCGTAACAATACTTGCCTAAATATTCTCCATTGAAAATTATTTTTAATGTTTATATAAACTTATATATATATATAAATTTTATGAAATGAAGAAATTTAACATAAGATTTTATTATTATCATTAAAATTATTATTATTATTATTATTATTATTATTATTATTATATTATTATTATTATTATTATTATGTTAATTATAGTTATAATTATTTAAAATAAATGAATTTAAGAATAAATATTGTTATTTTTTATTTCTTGAAAATATAAGTTGTTAATGGAATTGTTAATAGTGGCCATTAAATGGTGCATGAACTTGAATAAAATTCAGATATTCTCTAGTGACATTATCCTTTTTTGAATCGGATCACTTAAAACTTAATGCTACTTCTGAATGGATATCCAAATTTGTCATATATGAATCAGTCCATAGCCCGGCAAACAAAATGTGTCGTGAAAGCAATTAAGTGCGATAGTCCACGTAGTTGCGCACCTGAAATTTTACAAAATTTTCTGGGCATGTATTGTGCATTTTCTGTTTTTTCACAAAAGATGCGCATCAGATAAACAATGTGCACGTAGCATTGTGTATGTATTGCGCCCAATCTGTTTTTTTCACAAAAGATGCGCATCAGATACACAATGTGCAGGTAACATTGTGCATGTATTGTGCACATTCTGTTTTTTTTTGCAAAAGATGCGCGTCAACTGCATAATGTGTACGTAATATTGTGCATGGACTGCGTACCCTCTGTTTAATCAGCCATCATGGCTTCTACATTCAGATGCCGTCTAGAAAATTTTCAATGTGCAGGTATCACATATTTAATTACTTTTTTTCGATTTAAATGAAAATCGAAGTGAAACCATGTTCGGATTAAAATTAAATGAGTAAATATATATGGCAAATGAAAATCGGTCAAAAGATGCCTGAGAAATAAGCAGATATAAATTTCATGTTTTAAAGAATAAATAATTAAATTTTTAAACTAAGCATTATTTCGACAGGGCTTTGTTACTTTTGTACTAAAGCTTTTAATATTAGCCATGAAAATCATATTCGTTGGCTTTTTTTTTGGTAAATGCGCTTGAAAACAAATATTTTCTAGAGCACATATTCATTTATTGTACTATCAATATAGTTAATAAGTCATCCATTTAATAAAATAATAAAATAAATACACTAGATGAGCAAACAATGCGCATAAAAAAAAATACTAAACGAGATGCGCGCTAAGGGCAAATGTTCACCTTAACTTGTTGCCCCAACAATGCACAATGCGTTGTCCATGCGCACCTACATGCACATGTGTGCTGAAAGTGCGCCGGCATTTGCGACACATTTCAAAGAAGTGCGCCCAATTGTGTTGCGCAGGCTATGCATTTCACATGCGAATCTTGAAAAATTGTTTGCCGGGTAGAGTTTTGGGCGAAAAGGCAGAATAAAAATTCATGCTTTCGTTTTTCGTTAAAGAACCAAGAAAATCAATAGATTGTAATGTCTTTTATAGATATATAAAAGCAATTAAAAAACCAAAATTAGAAATAAATTTTGTAGAAAGATATTAGAAAGAAGCGTTAAAGTTTAAAAATAAAAATAATTCTAGGAGTATTCCTAAAAGAGTAGCGAAAAATGAAATATTGGAAATGGAGGTAAAATTTATAATTTATTTAATATAAGTAATTGAGAAACCATATTAGAAAATAGCTAATATTAAATGTATTCAAATTATGGAGGACGTGAGTCTAATTGAAAGATATTTACTTGTAGTTTTAGTTTCAATGTTTCACGAAAAAAACAGAGTAGGCCTGGGTTCACACAAGTTTCTAGGAACTTGACTTGAAAAATTGTGAAAAAAGAACGAGAGACGAATATGAAATTACAAGTGAGAAAAGAGTTCAAAAAATATATAAACATGAAAAAATTGGTTAAAATTGGGCCAATTTATTCATGTTTTTGTATTTCTTGCTCTTTGCTCGCTTGTAATTTTATATTCGCCTCTCGTTCTTTTTTCACAATTTTTCAAGTCAAGTTCCTAGAAACTTGTGTGGAGTAT
>JAABKK020000128.1:0-31247 GCA_011634745.2 Catotricha subobsoleta
TTATACCGTGTTTTTTTCTGGTATATTTTTATACCGCCTCTTTTTTCTGGTAGTTTGGTATACCATGCAGACCTCTGCCTGAAGGCTACCCGAAGTAAGTCTAACTAAATTCATTTCAGTGAATTGAATATTCTTTAGATAATCAAAAATTGTTGACACGATGATCGACAAGCGCGATTATCTAATCTTTCATATAATTGGAAATATTACTGGGTCAGTATACTTTAAAATGTATATGTAATTGAAGGTATATTTTGGAAAAAATTGTACACGTATACATAAAAAATATACATTATATGGTGTCCGCTATTATAGATTATGAGATATATATGGAAGTATGCCATTATAATGTATATTTTGCATAAAATTATACTTACTTTATAAAGAATAAATTTGTTGCAAAATTGATTTTTCCAGGTATACTTACAATTTTCCATACAGTAAAGTAATTCCATAGGCATTTGGATAAAATTGTATTTATAACATATATGAATACCGTCTACCTTTAATGTATCTTGGTCTAACTTACATTTAAGAGAAACCATATCATTTTTATTGATACCAAAAAAATATATTATATTATAAGTATAATAATAAATGTCAATGCATGTCGTAACAATATCATCGCTCTCTCTCTCTCGCACGATATCAACGTACTTGTGATAGCGAAAAATCGAGAAAAAAAAATTGAAGCTGTAAATAATATTATTGACAATTCATTTTATGTTACCAAATAATGATGCGAAGTCGATATCATTGAAAATTTTACTGTTGCTAAAGGTTAATGCTGCGGACTGAAAATAAAAATATCGAATATATATGTAAATGTATATTATTATTATTTGTAAATTTGTTCATTTCCTTAGTAATATATTCTACATAATATAGTTTTGAATTGAATCGATGAGCATCGAATGTCCTTGATGATGGCACACCAAAATTATATTGTGCCAATAAAGATAAGAGACTGGGAAGTGGTTAGTGTTGATGTATGTATTTGATGTTAAGTATTATGATTCCGTATCATTAAAATTATTCATGATATCAATTTTGTTGTTATTTAATGTTGCCTTTTCATCTACAGTTTATCGTTTGTTGTTTTCATTTCGATATAAACATGATATATATATTGTTTGGGTATTTTAATTTGTATGTAAATTCAGAATATATAGATGAAATCAAATTACACACTTTATTATAAAGATGCAATAATGCATAAACTTACATTGTAATAGTTACCAATTATGAAAAGATCTTATGAAATTGTTCATACAATGCAAGCAAAGGTGGCGATAGTATCTATTAGAATTTATTTGAAAATCAGACATTTTCCTTACACATTTTCTTTCTAAAAATAACATATTTTTGTTAAATCAAGTGTGAAATGAGACTGTATGGTATGTGATTTGTATCTGTATTTTTTTTTAGTCTGACACGTCATTCATGTTGGACGTCTGTGTTAGTTCAGTTTCAACTTCAACCACTAAAACTTTACAAACATATTACTGAAATACATATTTTATAGTTTCCTGTACCAACAGATAACATAATATATAATTCCATCTTGAATACTTGATGACAATTTCAATAGAATATGTTTTGGTACAATTAATGGCTCAAATTGTAATTTAATATATGAGAAACTGATTACTCTTGCACCATAAAGTGGGTGGCTTTAGTTATATTATTGGTATGTGGAACGGTAAAGTTATGTTTATGGTTTTGGTTTATATAGGCTTATGTTCGACTATGTGTTTATCAAAACATCAATTTCTGTATGTACATAAATATATGCTGATTTACTTAGCCTAGGTGTTTAAATTATGGTTAGTGCTCTTGGAATAGTAGATTACCGGTTGGTATATAGTTATAGCTATATTTTTATTTTAAGATTCTCTTCACTTTTAATAAAAAATAAAGAATTTGTATCAGCAATTTAATTTTATTAATAAATTAACTTTTAATTCATTAAAAAAAAAAAAAATTAACAGTAAACTATAGCTACTATATAACAATGATTTATACTAGGGCTGATATTGTTCTAATTTTTTTGGCCATTTTTTGGACATCAAACATATATATTTTATGTTGCACTGAATGCTTACTTTTTAATAAAGCAGAAGTAGCTCCTTCACAAAATCGTATGCAGAATGAGAAAATTATAAATCTGCCAAATAGTGAAGCGGTCTAATAAGAAATCATTAGCTTCATATTTAGCAGATATCTAGAAATCTTATGTCGATTTTTTTTTCTGATTATCAACATGCTATAGCTACGAGCAAGTTGACATGAGATTTTCATATACGAACAATTTCGACAGAAGAAAATCTTGTAGCATTTATTAAATTGAACTGATAATCATTTTTAATTACTTTTTTTTTTAATTAAATTTAATTGCTGTATTTTTGTTCTTGTCTTTTTATTATGGAAATGAAGCAAGAATATTTTATATTTTATAAATTTCAGTATCAAATAGAATAAAATCCACCAACCCCATACACAGACACACACATACACATTTTTTTTTGTAGGAAATAACCTAGATATCATATTGTCATATTCCACAACACCCATTGTAACACTACAAAATAACGAACAGCCTGAAGCTATTCTCTCATTATACAACTTACGTTCAACAGAAAATAAATTATGTTAAATCATTCGATATATTGTTACTGGAGGACAATAATTTTAATTCATTGTTATTGAATCAATAATATTTTTTTATGTAAGTTATCTGTTATTTTATCGTATGAAAAGAAATGGCGAACCCCGCATATGAATTATAAGACAAAACATATAAACAAGCTATCAATAGAAATATTTGAAATTTATATTTGATGGAAAGAAAATAAATTCTTAGCAACACCTTACTGTTACCAAAATTGTATATACAAAAACAACACTGGTTTAAATAAATTTATGTGTTCCAAAAGAATTCTACAGTTGACGAAAAACAAAAAGCAAAAAAAAAGTAAACATCTACTTTTCTTTCATACAAAATAAGTATATTCCTCTCAAAAAAGAAAATATAGATAAAAAAAAAAATTAGTCGTTTTACAGCGAGAGAGAAGTAATACAATATTCGTTCAAGTGAATTTTGCGGATGATATCATTTTAATAATATTGAGACAACAAACAAACAAAAAAAAATGAATTCTACTGAAGAAGTTTAAATTTGAAGCGGAAGTGGACAATATTTTCAATTCAAGAATAAGAAAAAAAAAATACACATTATAATATCTCTTACAAAAAAAATGTTCAATGTGCCAGCGCACATAATACATTATAGAACTTGAAAATTGATCAATAAAATATTTCTATAGCCAGTGAGCGCAATTCCGTATATAAAGAAAAATCCTTAAACATTTTTCTTTATCGTTATTTTGCAATTTTTCTACACGTTTATACCATATTCAGATAAAATATTACATATTTACTAGCCATTCAGGTGAATATTGAGTACTTATGAAAATTTTACAGTTGAAAAATTATTTGAATTTTATTCAATGATGTAATACAGTTTCGGTTGGCAAATGGCATATATCAAAGAGAATGAAATAAATTCAAAATGTTAACCTGAAATGTAAGAATTTTGAATGAATTTGATGAATAAAAAAAAAAATATAACTTAAATAACATTAACAAATAAGTATAAAATATTTCGAAAATAATTATACATCATTTAGTGAATCTTAAACTATAATCGCTCTAAATATTAATGAAATCAGAAATTTATATTTGTACACATCCATTTTAATTTTAAATATTTATAACTCAAGAAACTTTATAACATGTACTTAATTTCTTAATTGCAAACGGTTACACAGTAATTAAATTGAACACTTCAAATCCAACTTGGCATATGGCCAAAATAATTTATTAAATACTAAAATATAAAATTTTCACGTAATAATCGAGTGCAATAAGAGAGTTCAAAGTTTAATGGTTTAAAAAAAAAAAAAAAGATAACAAAACTTGTTTGTTTAAATCAATAAAATATATTGAATGAATACACGCTGTTTATATTTATTAGAAAAAGTTGTCGGTCTGTATTTGTAGAATACTATAGAATATTTTCTACTATCAATTTCAATATAGTTTCTAAGTTTCGTAATTAAATTTGGTCGAATACTATATCATAGAACTTTAGAGAGTGTCATAGACAGATGACAACTTAGTACAATTGTACACGACGGATGAACAGAACAAAGCACACATTATATACAATAAATTAATAAAAGTTATGAAATAACACGCTTTTTGAAAGAACGTGCATGAAATTGTAATAACAAATGATTAAAATGGTATATGAAAACGAATTTTTTGATGTTCTGTTTGTAAAGAAATGTGTAAAATTCCCCGGAAGTAATTAAAAATAAATATCCTCTAAGATTATATGATTCTGCATTGCATATCATGTTTGGCTATATAGTCTTGCTAAATTGACCGCATTTGTACTTTCTTGATACATATGTATTAGACCGCCCAGAAAAAACAAATTCTTAATGGGCCTTAGGTGGATATTGTTTTTCATGAAATTATAAGTATTTTCTTCCAAGAAACCATGGGTCGAAAATGTAACCCTGATTTTCGTAAGCCACTTGAAGTTTCAAAGTTTTGAATTTTTTATTTGGGATACGTTTTTAGAGAATTTCATAAGCTTTCCATCAGCGAATAGTTTGGCTCATTTGGTTGAGAATTGCCTGAGAAATATCCATTAAGAAATCTTAAAAAAAAAATTCGGCTGGGCGGTCTAATATGTATAATTGTATCTGACTATAAGTAAGTATATATAGAAAATAGATTGTGAATAATAAAGATAATTATTAGAGTTTGCAATAGAAAAGATCTGAACAGTTTGACAATCGATCTAGCAAAATGAAGTAATAAAATAAAAAAATTCTTCTCCAAAATATACATTGAAAAATAAAAGCTAACGTTCTTTAAATTATTTTTACTCAGTGTCAACAAAATTTATGAATAAAAACAATACAAGTATTTTAGAGCATATATTTATGTTATAATAGCATATCGAAGATCCAAAAGACCCAATTTATCAATAATATTGATAATCCAATGAAAACATAACATATTGAAAAATATTTACCTTCTCGTTCATATGACAAAAGATATTATTTTCAGTAAAAATCTAAAGTAATAGAAACAAACAAGGGAAAAGAATAAAGGAATTTTTGTTTTTCTTTTGGCAAAATAATATCCTTTTTCTTCAGTTTGATAAAAGATAGGCCTAAACATATTATTTTATAAAATTATAATTATTCTTATTTTTGAGTAAAAAAAAAAAAAAAAAACAAACTAAAAACAGAATATAATATAAAATGATGGTAAACCTTTCACCCATAAATGTTATACGATTTACGGATGGAATATAATGTTGCCTTTAAATTGTAATACCCTTTCTTATAAATATATTTGTTAGATACACCTAGTTTTACAGTTTTTAGAAAACTTTAGAACTTTATAAATATCATTATATCCCTATTTTAATATCATTCCTCTATTCGGTGATATTCTTCTTTAGTCTTTACAATAATGTTATACCGCACCAAATCATTGTAAAAAAATATATTATAATACGTGTATAATTGTTATAGAATGGTAATATTATGTATATATAGACACATCTATCCATTCCTTAAATATATATGTCGGAGTTGGTAGTTTTGAGCGTACACAATGGCCTCACTATACGAACTTATATTAAAGAGTTCTGTATTAAATGTTTAGATGAGCTTGCCTTTTGGATACGTTATAAATCGACCTTAACGACATCCTGCTGGGGAAAGGGATAAAACTCTTGCAGTATTTCCTGAATCATGGTTCTCTGGCAGTATGCTCAACTTATTTTATGCTAGCGCGCTATAATACATAATTCTCTATATATAAAGCGTATCTGTTCTACATATATAAATATTTAAAGTGTAATAAGGTGTTGTTGTTGCCGTTGGATGCCAAATATATAATATTTAGCATAAAATTATATTAATGTATTAGTTGTGCATGTATGTATGAGCTATTTCTGTTACAATGATATTGCTGAAAATATTTTACATCGTTCATTTTCGGTGATGGCGGGCGGTGCTAGTGGTGTTGGACTTAACTCATTTTGTGTATATTAATGGCAGCCAGAACTATCTCCATATATTTTATAGATACACAAACTCTCACAAACAAGAAAGAAAACCAAAAAAAAAAAAAAAAACTTTTACAACATTGAATTGCCTGCTGCAGACTCATGATTTACTTAACGAAAATACATAACTGTTATAATAATATTTCTACTAATTTCATATTCACAGTCACAAAAGTACCAGGCCAAATGCACCATAAGAAAACAAATTGAAAATAAATTAGTTACCCATAAGTCTCAAATGCAGACATTTCCCTCTTCATAAGGAGAGTTAGTAGTTTTGAAATTTACTTTTACAATTTATTTTTCCTTTATGCTGCATCTGTATTGTTCTGCAAAGGGGCCAGGATCAATGGAATTATACATGAAGAATTATACAAAATTTGTATACTTATGATGATTGGAGTTGCAAATAAAAATTGCATATTGAGCATTTGGGAATAACAACTACATATATAAGAAGAAAAAAAAGTTATTTGACTGAAAATCAAGTCAAAACTTCCTGTAAAAGCATTGCTTCTAATTTTTCAGAAGAAAACACTCCTAATTTTTATACTTTTAGCCTTTTTAATATAAAAATGAGAATTAAATTATATAATTTGTTTGATATCTAAATATGTTCAAGTTAAATCGAATATGAAAACCATTGAATGCAATTAATATTTTATAAGAATTATTCTATATTAGTTCCATCAAACAATTATTTTACAATTCCCTAAACAATTAAGTAAATTATTTTGAATAAAAGAAATTAATGCGGGTACATATAATATTTGTTCCAAAAAATCATTTTACGTGAATAATTCAAAATCTACACAAAGAAATTCTTTAAAGTCAAAAACAATTTCATTACAGGAACTGTTAAAATATTTTCGAGAATTCTACTACCAAATAACCAAAATTCAATACTAAAGCTTTATCTTACATTTAACGCAACTTAATATTACTACAATAATATTTGTTACTATATATTCATTCTAATGTACATAAAGAGTTATGTGATGTTTGTTATATGGAATCAAGTCGATATTTAAAGTCATATTCTATGTTCAATTTATGATACACAAAAAGTGTAAATACCTGATGCTTACGTATACGTATGTTATAGACATTGCATAATATCTTCAACATCTTTTGAGGTTCTTGCTGTGCACAAGATCAAAGACTATTTTCCAAGTATAAAATACGGCCGACTATGAACAAGCCAAGCCATATCTAAATAACGAACGATATAGAAATTATGTTATTCAAATGCTTGTACTTATTTATACTCCCATCGCTCCAGAAATATTTTTATGTGAAAACACGTTAAATATTAAACGAATAATGTCACATCAAAACATCCATTACAGCATAAATTATTATGTAAACAAGGTATAATGATGACCTTTCTGAAAAACACACACTTCAAATTTTTTTTTTCTTGAATGAGTTTTAATTTCCTTTTATGTTATATACAGGACTGCGACTGCGACTAAGGGAGTTAGAAATAACGGCGCTACGAACCTTCGATAGTTTTTTTTTCGCTAACTCTAACTCTAACGCGTTACTTTTTCCGAAAAACTAACGACTATAGTTTGTCCAGAATAAACTTGCCAACGATTTTCTTTTTTGAATTTAAATTACTCATTATGATTGGTCGAGAGATTTTTTTTCATGTTCGGACATTTCATTTGTATATCTTTGAGTAATTGGAAAAAATAAAAGAGCAAAAACAATTGTGTTATTAAATGTTTATAAACATTCTTTTTATTAAAAAATTAATCTATATTCATATAAAATTAATTTTAAATGATTTTATTGTTTATAAACACCAATTTTATTATTTACGTTCAATTGGTTATAGCAAAATAAATAAACAAATCCCGTCTTTCCCGATTTCTCTCAACATTAATACTAATATTATCGCTTTCAAAATTATAATATTAATTAGTACTTACATTATGTTTTTAACTTTAATATTATACTTTCAATTAGTAGGTCATGAAAAAAAAAAAAAACTTTGTTTTTTAAGCATTTGAAAGAATAAAGGTATGTTTTTCTTTAGGTTGTACGGTACTTGTTATATTTATTAGCCCTACTAAACGACCGTTGGCAAGCTTATTCTGCATAGACTATAACTCTAATGCTGTTACTTTTATTTTTAAATAACGAGAAATGTACCGATATTTTTCGAACTTTATATCGCGCTTTTTTTTATAATGTAATGTAAAGCTTAATTGACATGGCCAAAAATTGAAGAAACTTACTGCAGAAACATACGTACTCCCTCGTTCGTATATGTTAACATCATTTATAAGCATATCAGCATATCCCAAATATACATTTTCTTAAAAGACACGCGCACATCACTGTGATGCAATGTCAAAAGGGAAAGAAACCTCGAAACTGCATAAAATATTATAAGTTTTTTTTAGGGGAAATGTGAAATTAAACTAACAGTTAATGTAATTCACGCGCTATTTTCTTGAATCATTAACGACTAAGTCTAACTAAATAATTTTTATGTTTACTAACGTCTACTTCTAACGCGTTGCTCCTAGTTATATAAGTCTATAGTGCCAACAATCAAGAAAAGAAAAATAGAACCGTTGACAACATTTTCTTTATTAGAATTTATCAAATAAAAAGAACATAAAAAAACGGACATGGAATGGCTGATGATATTTAAAGATGTACATAAAATATAAAAGATTTATATCTGTTCTAAAACTTTTACTTTCAAAAATATTTTTGAAAGTATTCTCTTTTTGAATCGATTGCTTTGCGATAGAAATTTTCTACTGATTTCATTATAATAAATTAGTAACGCCTACTTACTTACTTCAAAAAGAAAGAATAACAAACAATTTATCCGAAATGGTCCATTTTTAATTTTTTACTTTCCATTTCGTTTCAAATTGATGTTTTATTGTTTGTTTTATTTACTTAAGAATTTTAAATCTTTATTATTGTTCATTGATTTATTACACTTTTTATGTTATTTTTCTTTGGTTATATTAATTTTAGACTCCATCAGTTATTTTTTTTTTAATATTTCACTTATTTCATTGCTGTATCTTTCGATTGAAACTAAGTATGATGAGAGTTGATTCCTATTATATAACTACAATTATACATATTTCGGAAAAACTATGAAAACGATATATCACGTATATCCCAACTGCAGCTGCAAAGATTAAATACTCTATTTTAACTTCTTAAGCATATTGAATTACATATTTTTGTTCGGAAAGAAATTGTAAGGTAGAAATTTCTAAGCTACGGCCAAACCAATAATTTATGACAAAAAGCTTATATATAACTTTGACTTTTGATCATAGAATTAAACAATTGAATTGAAAATCAATGTAATTTGTATTAAAATGCAATCTAAAGTACCAGCTCTGCCAACCTCAAATCTCCTTTCAAGCAATCACAGTATGATGAGTATATTTATATATATTCCTATTCATTCAAGTGCATTATTTTCTATTATTCAAAGTGTGCGGCATTCTTTATATTTCCATTACAAAGTGATTTTAAAACATAAAGATGTTTATGTTTCAACGTTTCTAAGGTTTAACGTAGATGTCAATTATTCTTTAACTACTAAGTGTGCGACTGTAAGTAAAATTACGACTATAATAGTACCTTAAATAAATGTTTCTTTAAAAGATTAATGCATCATCAACAGAATTAGTTATATTGTATAAGCGATGTCGCATCATCGTCATGTTCATTTGTAATATTCAAATATGGTATCTGAATTAATTTAATCAATACAAACATAATAAAGTTATAAAATATACCCTCTCGATTTTGTGTTTTTAGTTGATTGAATATTATGGTTATGCAGTATTATGCGAGGATTCTGAAAATTTTCAGGTGATTGTTTTACAACAATAAAACTGCTTAATTATTGAACAGCTTGGAGATGCTTTGCTCTAATGGTGATATTGAAAGTTTGATTTTATTTATGTAACTTATTGCAGTCTATAAAAATACGATGATAAATATTTTACATATTATTAGCATCGAACTTATATATGCAATGGTCCACTTATTGAAATTAGATATAAAACCTATAGCTATAAAAGTAGAAATAAATATATTCTTTCGTATATATTAGGCGTTTTAAATGTTTTTTAATTTTTATTTTTATCATCCATGGTTCGTATCTACTTCTTAAATAACTAATCACAAATGGTTCCAAGTTTTTATTGAAAATAAAAGAAAAACCGACTATATAAAACATTGACTGAATTCAAATTCGATTGAGAAAATTATTTTTTTTCGAAAAACATTATTAAAACATTATCATTGCTTTTACCAAGACACAGAAATTAAAGACGATAAAATTTTATATTTAAAGTTTTGCTTCCTATGAAGGGCCGGAAATTAAGCTTTTCATCGTGATTACTGAAAAGTGTTTTTTTTTTTCGTATTCTTCGAAGATGTCAAGTAGGCAAAATCGTAAGATAAATGGATGGAATGGCCTCTACATTACATACTTTATATAAAATAGTTAGCGATAGACAGAGAGGCTATGTAATTTTTTTTGCCTTTTTTATTACAGATAAATCTCTTTGCTTTTATATTTTAGTTAAATTTAGAAATAGCTATTAATCAATAACTGATGTTTTGTATAGTTTTTTTTTTTTTTTTTTTTGTTGTTTTATCGACTAAATTGTATTGCAAACACTTAAACAGTGTATTTCACTTAACAAATACAAGTAAAAAGTAATATATTTAGAAATTTCAGCAAACATTTATAATTATAATTATTAAAATGATATAATATATATAAAAACGGCTAGCCTACAAAATTTGAAGTTCATGTCATCTTATTAATTGTACTTGAGGGCGCCTAAGAACATAAGCTGTAATCATTAATTTAACTTATCATTCTATAAAATAAATTCATTTCAAAAACATGGTATTCAACAAAAGCCACCGAAAGATTATTTAATTTGCTTGGGATTAAATTAAACATAGCGTTAATACAATTTGTTCAACCATTTTAATTTCATTAAATTTTCATTAAATAAAATTGAAGATAGATTGGCGATTATTAACTAAGTTACAGAAATAAAACCGAATAAATACGGGATTTTGAACTAAAAAGCAAAAAAAATATAATTCTACGAAATAAATAATAATAATAAGAAGAAGAATAAATGAAAACGATTACGAAAAACATATATATTTGTTTTGTTTATATCCAACAACAGCATTTCCTAATTCCTTCTTAATTGACATATTTTCCCAATGAAATTATAAGTCCTATTATTACTTGTTTCTATCAAATATATAATCGTAGTTAAAAAATATACATATATAACAAACAGAAAAATCCCACCAATCAATCCTTAAATCAACTAGAGGCTAGCAATTACTCTACACTTATAATATACATATATATATATATATATATATAATAGAAGAACACAAAAAAGACCGAATAAACCTTGATGAAGTCCATTTATATTTGATGCAAACAAATCGATCTATACACTAATCAATGCAAAAACTATAGCTGATTGATATATTATGCGACAAAATCCAATTATTTGTCTAATTAAATACCTACAATCAAAATGAATGGAATCGAATGATTGTGCCACTTCTATCATACAGCAGTATGATAAATTTTCTAGTTCATTTCTATATTAAATGCATCGCCACAATATCCGAACTAGATGTAACTAAATTTGGTTTGTTTTTAATTTTTTTTTTTGTAATGTTATGTGCAAAATAAGTAAAAGATTAATCGACAACTTAATAGTATCCTCCACCATACACATGTACTAAATATAAACTACCAGAAAATACAAAACAGAATATTGATTTTATTTTACCTATTATACCTAATCTAGAATATAGCTTGATGTTAAAGGATTATCGAAAGGATTAAAACATTTAGCTTAAGGGCATAATTTCTGTGAAGTTGCGAAAATAACACCTCTACAAAATGTACAAGTACGTATACAACTATAAATACATTTTTTATATTCAATAAAATTAAAACACAAAAAAAACAAAAACAATTTTTTTTTTCTGATGTAAATTGTATTGAATTAAATATTTATTTATTTTTTACCAACTATTAAATAGTAGCAGTTCATTCAAAAGTACTCTATATTATTCGGTTGTTATAAATGGTAGATTTAACCAGAAAGAAAAAAATTTACTTGTGTGCGAGTAAAAATAGCTACCGTTTAAAAACTAATTGAAACTGAATTAATGTAACGTTTTTGTATATACCTACTGAAAATGTAGTACTCAATCTATATTAAAATAAAAATAACAGCATTAAGGCTAATCAACTCTTTTTTTTTAAAACGTGATGATTCAAAACCTATAACCACTATTCTGGAAATTATATTATATTTAAATAAGGAAATTTCTTAATATATTCATCAGAACATTATTCACAAATTTTCCAATAATTCTATTATTATTATGTATTACCTACCAAAAACAAAAAAAGGATATTAATTTTAATAAAATGTCCTGTGATTAACTTAAATCCAATAAACTTTTTTGTAATCAATTAGATCTCTAAATGATTTTTATTTAAGTAAATATTACCTATTACCTATTGATATTCTTGATAATTAATTTTATATTTATTGAAATTAAATTGATAAATAGACCTTAATTTTATCTATGTTTAATTCATTTATAATTAAACCTATTGATTATATGTTTAATAATTTCTGTGAAATATTATAATTATGAACAACCTTACATTTTATTATGTGTATCCTTTAATAGAAATCAATGATGTAGTTACTGGAAAGAGGAATATGAATTTCAAATTTATTTAAGTACACTCCACTATTTAATTTAAATCCAATATTAACAGAATGAAATTATTAAATACATTTTCATTTTGTAATATTTTGATTTACGAAAATGTATAAGTACACAATACAAATGTACATGATTTAAAGATTTATATTCACTTCACAATGTGTATTGTAGATTATAATTAAAAATGTGTATTGGCTTATTTATGTTTCCTCTGCATATTTACATTTAGATAAACTTTAATTCACCAAAATTCAAATAAATGTTGGTTAAAAGAAAAATATGAACGAAGGAATAGAATCACGAATGTATTTTATTTTAAGTTTACGATTAACATTAACACTCAAAGCACAGGTAATATTGAATCACTTTAATTGTACGTACATCTTACACATAATATCTGAAAATGAATCTAAATCTAAAATTGTAACACACACATAAATCCACCAAACCATCAGGCGCTATTAATTTATTTGGTGTTTATATAAAAACCGCTTATAAGCACTTCTATTCCTTCGATACCTCGAATACCGCAAGCACACGTTTCACATTCACACTTTCATAAGACAACAAAACTCTATTCGAGAGTTGTTTAACCACTTCACAAATTTTTCTAAAAACTTTTGTTTCGATTTTGAATTGCCTTTTATTCTTGATTCATAACTTGAAGAAAACGATCAAGAAAATATTAATCAATTGGTTGATGTGCCATAAAATACGAAACGCATAAAAATTATGTGATATATTTTGTTCCTTTTACAGAAAAATTAAAAAACTAAGAGAATGTTCGGTTGTTATTTAATTTTTATCGAATATCAACCAAGACATTATGAGTAAAGACATGAACCGGTATTTTTTTCATTCAATGAATGAGTTAACAAGATATCAAATAATAAATTGTACGACTTTTATAAATGCACTCCGAACGCTATGAAATCCCGGACCATACTACTAAATGCAATAAACCAGAACAACTAACAGGATTAATATTTTAATATTGCTGGATGATTCGGTTCGGTAAATGATTGTGCGCAAAATCATATAAAACCGAAGTAGACAGCTGTGATGCGAATGTTTTATAAATTGTAAGGGGTTCCATGTAAAATATGCTGTTGGAATTTGGCAGCCGTATGCTGGACGTAGTAAATAAACAAGGGGAACATTCTTTCCAGGCTAGCACTGGATTAAATATTTGTTGAACATATTTGGTTATATTAGGCGCTGCATTGTTGCAAGGAATTGTGGGGAAATTACGGATCGTGCAAAATTTTTATTAAATATATTTTTTGCGTTAAAATGAATTATTGAAACTTTTATTTTGGTTCTTATTTTTTACCTATGGCAATGAAATATATGAGAACTGTATTATTGTTATGACATAAAGGTCTTGCTAACTCCAACCCTCAATAGTTCGAACTTAAAAAAAAGAAGATAACTCAAAATGTTAGATTTGATTATCCTGTTTTTTTTTTAAATTGATTCAGTTCTAATGATGAAACGCAAATTCGAGTAAAACTTCAATTGGATTTTTTTTTTAGTTCGATTTAGAGAGCTTTACTTAGTAAGTATGTTAATTCAATTCTCGAATAAAATATTTCAGTCAGGTTCAAGCACAAACATTTAGTATACTGTCGAATACACAAGATTTGTGGAATCTATGCAAATAAAATACGTTTCTACCTGAAGATATATGTACTAGCAACGAACCAGTACTAATATCAATATGTTTCAGGTTTTTTTTTTATTATTCTTCAAACTATAGAATATTAATAAATCAATCCAAAATTGAATGTATGTGAACGTGAGATACGAGCAACCTGTTATAACCTATCTTGATACATTTTATGTATTATTAATATTGTAGGTCAATGGTTGCTCTAGTTTTTGGATAAAATTCCCTAAGGATATTATTCAATAATATGAAAATCACAACCATACATTTCATATTGAAGGAAATCAAATAAAAAAATTTAGGTACAATTGTTGTTGTGGTTGTGTTTTGTTTATTGTCTTTTATGTATTGTCGCTATAGCTTTGTTTTATACTTTAACATACATACAAAACTAAAATAGCTGTAGAAACTATTTTTAATTGCAATTGATGCAAAAGTGAACTTTGTAGATCTAGATATAGGGAACAGTAAATTTAATAACTTTTTATGGCGACATGACATTACATTAGGACGAAATTGGTGCCTACCGTTGAAAAGACCTTTCAAATGATCTACACGGTTTCTATACCTTAGACTTAAAGTTTCTATATTAATTTTTGGCCAGAGTTGGCTGCAATTGTCCACCATATGGAAAAAACCGGTTTTATCCATCCGGTTTTTTCCAGACAATTACAAGGGTTTTGTATTTAAATGTGACTAAGTGGATGCAATCGCAATCGCGACACGGGAAAGACATATCTAGTGCAACGTTACCCACGGGTGAAGCGTTTAAATAAAAAGAAATGAAAGTGCGAGGGGTGGAAAAGTTGCGCAAGAGTGTCATGAACTTACAACTATAATATGAGGTCTAGGGATTCATTTTTTGTGCTCCGGCGAGGACGATTTATTTCAATATTTTCCGTTTTTTAACTTTTTTTTAAACTTCTAACGATAGATGTCGTTTAGATATATTGTAGCAATTAATAACCTACAAAATAAAACAAAATATCGATGGTAAAAAAATTCCAACATTTTTCAAAAAATCATTTTTTTTTATATTGGAATCTTATGATCCACAGACCAAAATAGAAAATACCTTTATACCCTGAGATTTGAAAACAATCTTACCCTCTGTCGATTTTGCCGAAAATAGTATCTTTTTTCAGGTTTTGAACAGAAAATAGTATGTTTTTTAAGTTTCAGAGAACTACCCTATCTCGATTTTGAACAAAATAGTATGTTTTTCAAGGTTTAGAAAATTACCCTACTTCAAACTGAAGACCTTTTCTTTTTTTTTGCTGTCAACTTTATTTTGAGTCTATTTTGCAATCGTCGATGTTGTTGAATATGTCTAGTGAAAGTTGAAGACCTTTTTCTATTTTTTTGCTCGCAACTTTATTTAGTGGTCGTTTTGCAATCGTCGATGATGAAAAAAATACCCTATCTGAATTGTTCAAATGTACCCCTCCCTGAAATCAAAAGCGTGTGCACCCTATGAATATAGAGTTCTCCAAGGCACTCTATTTACTGAAGACGATAATTCAATTAAGTTAATAAATAAGGAAACAAAAGTCAAAAATCGTAAGTTCATCCTCCACCCTATTAACCACGTTCTATAATAATAACCTCACATACCAGTTCCTCAATTTTTAATTACTCGAGTTTTTGGCAATTTTTAATTCTAATTTAATAATAAATTAATATGCGGGGACGTGCTGGATCAACAATGGTGAGGTGGTAGGTGGTAGGCGGCAGGCGGCAATTAAATATATGGTCTAAAGTTGAAAAAACTGGCCAGGCAACTAAATGGTGACTATCAAAAATGAAAAAGTGATAAAGATAAGAATTTTCTCCAAATTCGGATTTGTATGGTCCAAGTTAAGAAATCATCTTAGGCCAGCGAAAGTACATACACTTGTTAAAGATAAAAAGCGTCTTAATGAAATGACGAGTTCATATTATGTTTAGATTTTCGTTTTAATTCTTCTTAATTTTCATTATTGTTTCAAAAGAACTAAAATTTCAATGACATAATACGCTTAAATTTATTATGTAACTAATTTAACTGAGTTAATGAATGTGTAAAAAAAAACATTTTATATGAGGTTATTAAAAACAGCCTATGTTTAATTAACAATTAAAAATTAACATTATTTAAACTATGAGTTTTCAAGTTTTTTCCATTTTGTCCGGTTATTTCCACTTTTGTCCAGTCAACTGGAAAGTTCCGGACGATTGCAAGTTTTGCAAAAAGCCACACCAAACCCTGTTTTTAGCTAGAATTAGGAAAAGCTCGAGTACAAAAAAAAAAGTAATAAGAAAAATAAAATAACTGAATAAAATAAATAATATAATAATAATAATACACCAGTTAGAGGAGAAATTATCTAATATATTTTCCCACAACTTTTTATCAGATTTAAAATTTATTATTTCTATGATGAAATAGAAGATTCTGTTTTATTAATATTGGGAATTAAAGGAAATTTTATTGATTAAATTTTAAAAAAAATAGTCCTATAAATGTTTAATAAATAGATGTTTTGATTAAACAAACCTCTAATAAATTATTATCAGCCTCTTCAATTCAATTCAATTTAATGTAATTTTGAATAACAAAAATTTGCAAAGGGTTCATAGCGTGTAGTGATTTTCCTTTTCAAGATTTATTTTAATGAACAATAATCGAAAAGAAAATAAAAGAACAAGAAAAAAAAAAATAAGAATCAATAAAATTCTATTTTAAATGTAAAGATCTTAAGAAATCTATTTATTTACGTTTCTGTTGTATATGTTTCAACATTTTAAATGTTACAAAAAGAAATAACTATCAGTTTGTCTGCTTAAAACCGGACACAATACGTAATCCATTTTATTTTTCGTTTAAAAGTTTTTGTAGAAAAAAACATAAACATTAAAAAGGTACGACTTAATACTAGAAACTAATATATAACGTCCATTCTCATTTCGATTTAAGTAAAAGCAAAGATTCTACGCATCAATTGAAATATATATTTATAGAAGTATTTCTGAATAAGTATTTTATGTTATATTATTCTTATATTCACCAATAGTGATGATTTACAGGCACTCTTTAGAAACTTTAAATCCGCATTTATTTCGAAACTATAATTTTCTTAGAATCTCATACTTTTGACGAAATGCACATACGAAGGAATTACTTTATATATATTCCACTAATAGAAAAGCGAAAAATACCTTGAAAGAAGTAGTGCAAAACTGTTTTTTTTTTCTGTAATAGTACTAGAAAATTATTATAACTTATAAATTGAAAAACTTTTCGGTTACAATATCTAATTTAAATTTAAAAGGTATGATAGTTTCACTTAATCCAGAAATCAAACACCAAAACACGGTTTATATAATTACAATTATTGGTAAACTTGTGCAAAAAAAAATAACTAAAATTCTCTTTTAATTTCTAGTACTTATGTCGAAGGTAGTTGCAATAAAATCTTCAAGATATATATATTTGTATAAGTATTGCCTTAAAGGGAGGGGGGGTTGTTAAAATGAAAATAAAAAGTATTATCGAATCAATTTTAAAATTCTTTCTTCATTAGCTATATAGGTAATAAGGTACAAATAGAGATTTTTCCATTTAATCAATTACGGCTCAATGATGAGCACAATATATAATGTATTAGTTTGACACATGATAGACATTGGAGAAAATATATCAGCAAACAAACATCTGATTCAATTAATTTACAAACATGATTTTACATAAGATATAAATAATTTCAGTAGTAAATGTTTTAGTCAATAAAACTACATTCTCTATATAGAAATTAACTAAAACAATCAATTTCATCGTATTTCGTTTATATTTTAAGTATAAACTTAATTTAATTACTTATTTCTATGGCCACTATCCCACATTAGATGATGTATCGTATGAGTTAACATTAAAATAACTTCTAATAAACGATTGATTCTACAGAAAAAACTTCAATAACTGACTACAATTTATTTTAAACGACGCAACCCACTCTGGGCACCCTTCCCCTCAAAGCACCCTAGTAGCACATATGGTATTCTTTTAGTATTTTATTGTTATATATAAGTACGGAGTAGTTGCGGTGGAATGCATCATATAAGACGCATATCATATTCATAACATCCTGAAATATTATTAAAATCATTAATTTTTTGGAAAGAAAGATTTTTGAATAATTTAATGCTAAATTCTAATACGTAACAATTTACTCATTAGTAAATGTTATTTTAATCTACGCTCTAAATAACGACCGTCTTATTTTCTCTTTTATTCTTCATTTTTCAAGTGGAAGATCTGTGGCTTACAGTTACTGAGATCTGTCATATTTTCAAACTCTAACTTTTATTTTACTGTTCAATGCACAAACAATATATCTAAGTTAAATGTTTAAAAAGCTATTTCGCCGAATTGAAATTTGGATTAAAATAAAAATAATGATTGGAAAAAAAAAACAAATGAGAAGACATATTTCCAACACTGAATGCATTTTCATGCCAATTGAATTGTAAATAAAATCCTTCTTTATTCATAAGAGTAACGAAAAGAAGAAATGAAAGCAAAATAAATAAAACATTTTTATTCCTACGAATAATAAATCGGCAATACCAAAGCTACCATATTTCCACCATCAGGTACGTAATGCATGAATTTAAAATGTGTAAAAACAGAAAAAAAACAGAAAAAAAAACAAAATAAAAAAATAAACGATGAGAGAAAGAGTTTTACATATTTAAAGTTTATAATATAGATTTTCTCTTTCTGAATTTCCCACATAAAAGATAGGATTCGTTAAAATATAAAATAGATTAGTTTTTTTTTTATAGTTGAATATAAAAATAATGGTTTAGATAAAATTTATATGTGTGGGTGTGTGTTGATTGGTAGCTAAGCTATCGTATGTAAGTGTTATTATCAAAGTATAGACATTGGTTTATACATAAGTACTTTGTTTATTTACTAGCCGCTTCTCTTATAAGCTAAACTCAATTTTTCAAATAAATTAATTCTAAAATACGTACGTTGTCCATTTCTTTCACATTCAATATGCTAAAAAAACATTTTAAAAAATAAAATAAAAAAATATGAAAGATAATTGCTGACATTTTTTTTAAATTTTAAGTTTTAAATCTTTTGAGTTTTAAAATAAAGTGAAATGCTATTTTTTTTGCATGTGATTTTTTAATGACTAAAACTGAACTTTAAAATTTGAGTAAAACAAAAACAATTCGTAATATGAATACGGTACAGAAAACCTTTAATAGGATTATAAAATATAAACCGAAAGGCTTTAATGTTTTAAGCTTTTTATAAGTAGTAGTTCGCTCGTTGTTCGAGACAATGTGTAAATATTTTATAGTCAATTTGTGTTTATATTTTAAGCGTTTAGTTAATTTAATTGTATACAAATTCACAAGTACATATTAGAATAAATTTTATGTACACATACTTATACACAATTATTTCATTTCTAATTGATATGTTTTATTGATCGCTTGTTTAAAATTAATATATATACTTATATTCACATTTATTACATTCGAATATGAAACTCATTAACAAATTATTACAAAATATCCAAATATTTGAAGCATTTAAATTTCGATATTTATATGTTATCATATTTCAGTTTGTTATATACTATATATCTAGCTAGTTATACATATATACTGAAAAGAATTCTATTATGTAAAAGATGTTGTATTACGTATTTACAATGCATAAAATAATAATAATTTATTGTTGGAAATATGAACAAATCAACGATTCATGAATAGAATTGAATAATTTAATTATCAATTCTTATCATGTTCATTTAAAATTACTTTGTATTATGTATAAGTACTTATGTATATATTGATGTTGTTTATTTAACAGCAAACATTTTATCACAAAGTAGGAAATTTATCTAACTGTGACTGCGACTGTGAGCTTATGGAATATAGAAATAGCATTTAAACAATATCTAAGTATTATAATAACAAATAATTATATAGATTGTATTTTATAATTTGCATCAGTGCTGAACTGGAAGCCGATTGTGAATGCACGCAAAAAGCAAAATATGTAGTTAGCTATTTTTTTTTTGTATGAGAAAAGCTAATAGCCAGGTGCGGACTAGACTATATAAGTAATAAGTAATATAAATGGTGGGGCTGGTCGGTATCGATTATTTGTTTGTAATAATATCGAAGCGAAGAAATTTCTTTTTACTCTGAAGTATTAATTTAGAATTTAAATTCTAATAAGAAAAACACAATAATAAAGAAGTTTTGGAAATAGACGACCTTTTTTTTTTGACCTTACGCATATTGAAATAGAAATGGGGCCACGACATTATTTCCGGTGAGGCTGGCATCTTCAAAGTCCACCATTGCTGACCTCAAATATAGCTGCTACAGCTATTATTTAGCACAATATCTTTAAGAAATAAAACTTATTATGCATTACCGAAAAGCATGGTATGGTGATTTTTCAAAAATATTTTCGATCACAATTTTTTAGTAAATTTTATTTTATTTATTATAAATGTATTCTTAGTAAATTTTGTTAAATTCATAAAAAAAAAAGAAAATAAACAATCAATTTTCAATGACCTTCGTAATATTGCTTTTATTGCAATTGATACGCAAATAGTTATTTGTTTTTAAAAAATAGTACGTAATGTATCGCCAATCTAGCACTGCTTCCCATTTATTCAATATAATCTACTTTGTATTACAAAAATGTATGTTACACTCAAAATGAAGTCCCATGAAACATTGTTTGCTCAGTAAACCATTTTTTAAAAGATAATTGCATCGACAAACCATATTTTAAAATTAAGTTACAAGGTCGTATACCAATTTATATTAGTTTATAGTTTTAAAAATGAAATTTTAGCTTCGTTAAATAGACATACAACGATTTAGGCTTTTTAAGGCCTTTAAAGGCCTATTAGAATATTGGTTGTGAGAAGATTTTTGTAAAATTATGCTTCCTGAAAATTGGTTCCAATTTTAGGGCTTTAGCTAATTCCTGAGCTGAGATATTAATGCCTAACTCAAATTCAAGATGGCGGCAAAAACTTCCGTTCCAATGCTCCTATCGCCGGAGACTTTTGTAAAAACTCTTACACCAACTCCCACTATACATATGCAAAACGGCTTGCTTTTAATAATTTGTTTAGCAAAAATATCTCCACGTCCTCAACTATAAACAAAAAAAAAAATTAACATCAATATTTATTATAATCAGAGTATTCCTCTCATACGCAGCTACCAGTTGTCAATTGTTGGTTTACTTTACCAAAAGCCTAAGTGTTAAAAATACATTTACTTAAAATATCTCGTAATTTTCTTTCTCCGTACTTATTTCATTTTTCTTGTAAATAGCTTGGATGTGGAATGAACAAAGAATATTTATAAATATTCTTTGGTATGAGTTGAGCTTTCAATTAAGCTAATATTCAATTAAAAGTTTGAAAATATTAGTAAAAGGTTCTTACTTTCAAGGTCGACTTCATAATAAATAGGTTTTTCCTTTTATATATGGTGTTCAACTGTTCATGTAACCAACGCGTGAATTTCGGTGTTGATTTTCTTCATAGTGTGTGTGTATGTATTTAAATCGAGCGAAATTAATAATTATAATTTTCATAATTGAATGCGCATATGTTGTATTATGCTATCTGTGTGTATAATATGATATTTTTTTAAGATACAGATGTATAGCGCTCTACATTCATGGTCACATTTTTATATTAAGTCTTCCCGGATGCAACGCCACGAAAATCCATACTTCTTAATCGATAAGATCTTGTGTGCGTAATACTCTGAATGCGGCGTTGGTTCAATTGTGGTACATGGTTTAACCCATGATTTCGACTAATTGGACTCAAGATTCGTCTAAGCATACCAATCTGTCAAAATGAATGGTTGGTGACGATACAATGCCAGTCTAAGCATACCAATCTGTAAAAATGAATGTTTGGTGACGATACAATGCCAAGTTGTTTTGTCCTACTTGTCGATAATTTTTTTAAATTTTCGTTTAACCTGTGCGGAACCGATGAATTGGGTTCAATGGTTCATCTTCAGCTGAGGAAAAAGTAAGCTCAAGCTTAGGGCGGCAAATTTTCTTTTTAATTATTTAAATTATATATGAAAGAATTGATTTTTTTTTTGTTTTTCTTTTATACGGCATTTGCATAGAATTGTTCACATTAAACATAGCCAACCATCTAACTAGCTCACGCCACACTGCAATGTTAAATGTAGTTTCTTTTTTTAGGACTTATTAATTCTCAAACAGTTCCAATATTTATAACACCGCTATCCCAAAAAAGAATTATTAAATATTGTTCCATGAATTACTCTGTTTTTTTACTTTGGATCTCATGCTTTTAGAATCATCGATATACAGCTTTGTCAACCATCTGTATATATTATATATGCATCACCTCAAAAATGACGATAACTTATGGTATTGTAAAATACAATACCTACAGCTTCTAAAAACATTGCGTGAAAGCTAATTAAAAACTGTGAAGCAATATTTGTCATTTTTTACATTACAATTCTTCTTCTTTTGATCATCTTCTACTGTTTAATAACAAAAGACAATCGTAAGCTGTTGTTCCAACAAAAAAAATATTTATATATAATACGTTTACTATTTTAAAAATTCTTTATATGCCTATTACACATTAGCTTATACAATATACAGGCTGAACAGTGAACATTTTACGCTCTATCAAAAATATAAACTATAGGTCGGATCTTTTCGTTTGCAAAGAAGAATTGTTGTCCTTGATAACGAAGAATGTTTTAATTGATCTCTTCAAGTTTGTGAGATATTTCAGTTAGACGAAAAATTGCATGCAATTTAATTGTTGTTGTTGTTGTTGTATTACAGGCTTATCTATTGAAAGTAAAAAATGCCACATGAAACCTAAAAAACGAGAAAAAACCAAAATAAAACGAATATGAAAAGGTAAAAAGTTTATACTTTTTTAGATGTTCTAATAAAATTATTAGTTATAATGAAATTGATATTATTTGAATAATTCGATAGCTCTCAAAATATTTTAAAATTCATTGAACAGCGCAAACACTTGAACTTTTTTTTATCCTACTTTTTCTTTTAAAAATCCCTTTTCTATTATATGGTTAGTTAAATTTGATTAAAAAGATTTAAAAAAAAAAACGATCGATGGCCATGTTTAAAGTAAAGTAGAATCTATGCAGATGAATTTCACGATAAAATGAATGGTGAAAGAAAAAGCTATATTATTTTTAATAGTAAATTAACCGAAATCATAGTATACTATATACACACATATGAATCGTTTTTTTTTCAATTCCACTAATTTTATCGAATTCTGAAATAAAATAAAAATAAATATTTCGTTATATCAAAAGCACGGTCGCAAATAATTATGTTTTGGCATGTATGCAGCATGTTTATGTAGTTTTATTTTGATGTAAAAAAGAACTAACCTGTAGCGAGATTTCTGCCACTGCATAATGTGGTCATTTTTCTTTCATGAATAGTACGCATTTTGCTGCATGTGAAAGGTTAGATTTAAAAAAAAAAACCTTGTCAAACAAAATATAATTATGTTAAAAATGATGTATTTTCAAATAGAACTTAGGTAGAATATTTACAGTTAAAAGTCTATTTTTTGATAGGCTCTTAAATTCCGCATTACCTATCCATTTTTATTCTTATAAAGCACTTCAGTAAAAGATTTTTAAAAAAAATGATAGAAGTTAGGAAAAAAAGGAAATAAAAAAGTTCGACCGTATAATAAAAATGATAAATCAAATTAAGCAATTTATCATCAGCGAGGTACTTGCACTTTTGAAACAAAACAACAACAACAAAAAAGAAAGGAAAGAAAGAAAGAAAGATTACTTGACGATGGAAAAATTATATTATTTATAAAATTTTGTTTTTAAATTATATTCTTTTTAAGAAATAAAGGATAAAAAATCATAAATAAGAAAAGAGAAGTTATCTTCTTTTTATTATTCTTTTAAATTAACAAACGTATTTCGCGCCATTACAGTCGTAAAGCCATAATATATGGATAATATTAAATGGCTACTAGACTGTTAATACGGATTCAATCCGCATATGAAATGGTAATCGGCACAGAGTTATATATCTAAAATTTGAATTGTTTAATTATGTGCAGTCTACATAAGTACGTGCAGTCGTATATTTTAATTTGAAATACTTAAATACATAAAATATTAAAATTTTCTGATTATTTTATTGCATGTAATAAGAATGTTTAAAGTAAGATAAGAATAATATTATTCTGAGCTCCAATGCCGTATTGTGGGCAGTTTTTTTATAGCATGGGTCTGAAACTAAAAAAAAAAAAAAACGTAAGGATTTTAAACATGAAAGAAAGTTTCAGTGTAAGAAAATAAAATAAAAATAAATCTTCAAAGCTGAAAAACGTGAAGGTATTATTTTTTTGATCAAAATACTTTTTAGCTTTTTAGTTTGTATGGTATAGTATGGTATTTATTTAGCAATTTGCTATTTTCTCTAAATATATCTACCATTATACAGAAATAAAAAATATAAAATTACATTAGAATCAATCTTTAAATATATTTAAACTTACTTTTTACATAATTGGATAATTCGTTTTTGAACTTTCTTAAGTATAGATTTCTAATTTCATTTGATAATATATTATAAAGTTGGTCTCCTTTATAATATATTGGATTCAATGTCGCTGTTTTTCTTAATAACTTCAGCCTTAACTCTAGCGAAACTACAAGTGTATTTATGTTCAATGATCGAAAACATGTTCATATATTTCCATATATTTTCACCTAATATTTCATCTAGATGATCCACTTTGCGAACATAACTGTTTATGAACGTAATCTGGATGAACTTCGAATTTCTTTTCATTCAATCTTGTCATACGACGCTATACATAGCGCTACTGAGATCCTGTGCAATGTAAATTTTTGGCTATATTGTATAAAATTAAATTATTACGTGAAGTAAAAATATGGAAAAGTCAAAAAAGCAATTTACCATAAATAAAAACGATATTTACATTGGTCAAATGGACAATATTTTTATAAATATAATATATACAAAACAAGAACGAAGAGTTATATGTAATTTTTCTGTTGGATACATTTCACATCTTACCCATTCAACGTACATTTTATATGAATAATGATGGTATATTTTCAAGTAACAAAAATAAATTGGATTTTTTCCATTGAAGAATAAGAACAACCAACAGAGTCATTAACATAAGAAATTTATATTTATGGGATTTTATCTTCTGTTTCTGTTAAAAAATATAAAAATATTTTATTGAAGGTGGAGATATTATTATAGCTTCTTGTTAGGTTGGATTTGTATCTCGCATTTATTGCTATATATCACAAAAGATTTTTATATAAGGTGCTAAGAGTACTTTATGTAAAGAGTAACACATCATTTTTTTTATGTGATTATTTCAATAGAAATTATTTAGAATCTACAATTTTATTGTAAAATGTATGAAAATTTTTATAATTCTTAAATATTTTCTAAATAAAATGTTATAGTTTTTATTCAAAAAAAATATTTAAAAATAAAAAACTATTTTTGTTTTTTTTTTGTTTATTTAAATTCTTCTTTTCATTTTTTTTCTTATTACGTATAATATTTTATAATATGTAGGTTATTTTCGCTTTCGTCAGACAAAATATGGTCGATTTTAAGTCCGTTTCTATTGATTATATGCGTGCATGAAATAGATAAGTGGAATCATTTTATAATGTTTGTATAATAAACACTCAAACACTCATTTCCAATGATATATTAAGTAAAACATAAATATCAAAACTAAAATGTATAAATATCTAAAATATATTAAATGCATTCGAAACACTTAGGGGCTGTCCATAAAGGACGTCACGCTGTTTTGGTTGATTTTAGACACCCCCCTCCCCCCGCGTGCATTTCCCCATCCCTCCCCGATGTCACCTCACAAGCTAAAAATTCCAAAAATTAAATATGTATTTTTGATAATATAAAAATAATTGCTATAAAAACGTTTGAATATCACAAAAAAAACATAAAACGAAAACTACATTCAAATTTAGAAAAATTTAAGCAAAATTTTTTTTTAAAATAGTTAAATTTTAAAATAGTGAAAATAGTGAATATGTTCTATTTATTATTCCGCTCTCCGCATTAGGCACGTTTCAAAACTTAAAGCTGGGCAACTCTTCAAAGAGTGAACCAGGTAAAACAAAATGCAAAGATAATGAATTTCGGACGTCACATTTTCACGTCAAATTTTGCCAGAACCCCCCTCCCCCTTCTCCATAAAACGTGACGTCCTTTATGGACCGCCCCTTATGGAATCTTCGAACAGTACCTGTCTGTTATCAAAAACTTAAACGAGAAAGCACTTTGAGAAATAAGATTCAATTTCATGTCTTATCCATAATCCTCCATAGCAATTTTTTTTTTTGCAAATATTCTAAGAAAACACTGACAACACATTAAATTCATTCAGCTTGCTACATCAGAAACTATTAATTTTTAAATCCAATTTTCCAGCAGACAAATATTAAATAAAAATATATTAACAATGGAGTTGCGAGAATAAATAAGAAATATTTTTTTTATTATAAATTAGTAAAATAATTTTTTATGTAATCACAGAATCACATATTTTTAGTTAACAATTGAAGTGGATTCATTTTATAATTAATATTCCGGTGGGTGAGAAGCCACAATTATTTGGATGATGTAGTTGTGGGTGGTGTTGAGTTGATATTCCACGATAAGTATTTGTATTCAATAGTGGTCGCTCTAAATCTACTTTAACTGTTAATATTGCTGTTTTTTTAATTAAAATACTTGTAATTCCTGATCCAATGTTATCCGCATAATAATGCCATTAGAATTTTCAAAGTTGAATAGAATAAATTCCAAATAAATTGATACAGAGTATTAACAATTATTGCTCATATTAATTAATTATCGGTTAACTGTACTTATGAAACGATAAACCGATCCTAAATAAATTATATTGAAATAAATATAATGCTTTAAATTAATGAATACAGTAATTACACAGTTAAAATCTCAATTAATGATCAGAGTAAATTTAAAAGACAAAAATAGAATATTTTATGAACAAAAGATTACTTTCTAGACATTATTATCGTATATTCTTTGATATTATACATCATTAATAGGTTTTTTTTATATTAAAATAGATGTAATTGTTTACACAAATTTAAAATATTAGGTTATTTGATTGTTAGATGTCAGTCTTCTCTAATCTGTAAAAGTATATTAAGTCAAGTTCAGAAGAAAAGGTCATGATGTGCATTAAATATTAAAGTAATTATATAGATAACAATTTGAACCGTAGACGTAATTATTACATAAACTAAAAACAAAAGTGCGTGTTGTTAGGTCTCGATTTTCATAGTAATAGCGAGGAAGCAATGTGAACGTACATGTAATTTGGTTGCGTAATTGCTGCGCGATAGCGATGCTGTATAAGATTTCAAATTTGAAATTTTCGGTTATTTTTATATTTTTTAGGTTCTTTAATCTATTTAATACGCGTGTACAAAAAAACCTCTATTCATCGAATAACTAATTAATATGAACAATAATTTTTAATATTCTAATAATCTAATGTACAACTAATGCATTAATTTCTGATAGAAGCGATCCAATGAACGGTCTCATTTTAATTGGTACGCAAGCGAATAATATGATTATACGAATACGCATTGAATGTCATTATCAGTAATTAATACACTAGGTGTATTTGAAATATTGTATTCAACTTTGTAAGAAACAGAAAAGAAATTAAATAATATTATAAATTAAAAAAAACAGCAATATTTTATTTAAAATTTATTTCAATTATCATTTTAATTTACAACAAAATTGACTGTAACACATAATGAATCTTATTTTGAAAACTTTAATTTTTAAAAATGTTCGAGGTGTATAAGTATATTGTTATTTTAATTCATTATAAACCTTTGTTTGTTTTTATTATATTAGTAATTAAACCAGTTCCTGGAAAATCTGCCATTATTATTCCAGGTGGTCTACGATCATTAGTATTAAAAGAAGATAATTTATCCTTAGCCAAAATATTGGTGCCCTCAAAAGCAATGGTACAAATGCCAATAAAACAAGTCACCCTCGGAAAGTCGGGATAAGAATTTTTCCAACCAGGCGTTGTTAGGCCAGTTGCTAATCGTGCTGCACTTGTTCCCGAAGACACATGACCGCTTGCTGGAAAGTAGTTAAGAATCGCAGTTCCCGATGCTGATAAGTAATTAATAAAACACTTTCCTAGATTCTCTCTTTTTGATGCTTTTTCAATATGATTTCTCGCATACACCCATACATGATCATATAGATCCCAATTAGTTGACATACTGCTATGACCATTTACATCGCAATCACTATATTTTACGCCAAACTCATCAAATGCAGAGTTGTCTGATAAAATTATAAATTTTCCTCTTGCTTCTCCAAGAGTAATGTCACTAAGTTTTTGGTTACTACGTGGTTGAAAGTGCTTTGCATTTCCAGATAAATATGTTTTTAATGTTGTTTTCAAGTTACTTGAAGAGCCATAATCTTCTTTCAATTTGAATAGCACAGTCTCGGTGGGATGATTTTGTAAGAAACTATTTATATCGTTTAAGAAGTCTTTAAATTCCCTTTTTAAAAATCTACTTCCAGTGTAAAGGTCAAAACGATTATTCTCCTCTCTTACTCTAATGTCAAATGCTCGAATTCCGTATAATAATTGTTGTTGAATATTAATACATTGTGTGTTAACATAATCAATGACTACATTGTTCGTATACGTTGCCGAATCATGTGTACCTGGAATGCCAATGTCAGATAGTTTTGTGCCGTCAGAAACTTTTTCCATCCAATCAGCATGAATACGGAATCCATCATAATCATTTCTGAAATATCCATCATCCCTTAAAATTTTTATAAAAATATATTTTTAAATTTGAAGTTTAATTTTTTAGTTAAGTTAAAATTTTTAAATTTAATATAAATAAATAAATTGTATACTTAAGTCATTATGTTTGGTTTTAAATTAATTATTTTTTTTAAAAAAATTACCAATGAGCAGCGCAAATTGAGAACATCAGAAATTGAAGAAATACAAAATTAAATATCCTGGAATATTTTAGAGCCATATTGCTTTCTAATTGTTTTCCAATTAAAGACGAATCAATAAAATTGTAATATTTCACAACGAGATGTTACTTATAATTAAAGTTTTATTTTAATCATACGTTTATTATATAGGTATATATTTCTAGATTTGATCTAGGAACTTTTTACAGTCGAATTTTAAAATTAAAAAAGAAAAAACCGTTGTAATCTGTAAGGTTATACTTAAATTAAAGAAATATTTTACACTAAAGTGAATTTTTTCGCGAGATGCATATTTATACCATTCTGGCGAATAAATTATTTTGAATTATTCTTAATGATTATCATTAAATAAATATTGAATAACATTTTTTTATCAGCTTGAAGCACAGAAGCGTAAGTGTAAGCAAATACGAAAATATTACATGATAAATTTTGCGAAGAGAAGAGTATTGTCGTAAATTCTTTGTTAATCAATATGCAAATTTCAGAAACACTGGTAAAAATTTACTTCACGTTACTTCATTTTAATTTTTGCTATTCTTTATAAATACTTCACACCTATTTCATTATTATAAAAAATATTGTCTTCACGTGAAGCTTTTGTAACGTTAATGTAACGTAGCCTAGAAAATTGTATGGTATTTAAATTTATTTTTTGTAGTATTAACAGAAAATCGTGAAGTAACATATGAGGGGTCTAATACCAAAAACTGCAATCTCCATTTTTTTCGAAATTGAGTTAATGATGGTATCTTATAGATTTTATGTTCCTCTAAGCTATGCTAAAATAAAAAGTTAGGGACTTAAAAATGGAGAATTGTTTATCGTACATTGAAAATTTGGAATCACAGCATGTTCTTGCCATCTATCCATCCATGTTCTTGCTGAATTTTCAATAAAAAATGAGATGAATAAGATGATAAATTAATTTATTTATTAATTTGAGAATTTAACATGCGAAATGGTATAACTCCTAAATGGTGGATCGTACAAAAAAAGTTTGTATGAAGGAAATGTTCGTCTATAAAAATGGGGTTTTTCATTTAGTGTTATTTTCTGTACGAGCAACCGTTTAGGAGTTAAGCCCATTCTCATGATAAATTCTTACACTAACGTCATAGGTGGGATAAGGATAAGGGTCAAATAAGAAATTTATACAGAGTTGGCATGTCTTTTTGAAAAAGACAAAAGACGGATAAAAGACATGTCTTTTATCATTGAATAAAAGACAGATAATTTAAAAGACAAAAAAAAATTAAATAATTAACTTTTCTAGTTTAAATGCACGCAAATTTGTCTAATAGGATTTAATTAAATAAACGAACTATAAAGTTTTCATCAGCAGCTGAACGAGAAAAAAGATAATCTCAGATTATCATTATCATTAATTTGAAATGATCTCATTGTTAATGTTTTCAGTTTTCTACATATTTTATGTTTACTTTATT
>JAABKK020000138.1:21014-31244 GCA_011634745.2 Catotricha subobsoleta
GATGACGCTATAAGTGCCGAATAGTTTTATATACTTACAAATAATCGTCTAGAGTTCAAATTGCCTTTACATTAAAATAGAAAAATAATAAAATAAAATAAATTCTTAATTTTGAATATTTTATGATATCGTTTTTATTAATTTCCATGAAAATATATATAATCTACTATTGAAGCTCAAAACAATAAAATAATAATAAAAATAGTAAGTGTATAATAAAAATTTAGTTTATACTCATTTTACCTACATAATTGTATTATTAATTTATTATCATCATTGAAATTAAAAACGCCAATATTTTGTAATGAAAATTTCCTCAACTTTACCATCATCAATAATCCATACTGATCCATTTTTAGCTGATGGTATAATATCAACAAAACATTTTGCTGCGACTGCGGCTCTGAAACATTATTATTATTTGTTAGAAGTATAGCCACAATTAATTTTAAACATTTTCAATGCATACGATTGTACTGGTATTGATGCCAATATATTGTTTGTTACTTCTTCCGTTTCGGGGAATAATACTTTATCACCAAAATTTGCAATAAGACGAGTTTCCGTTAGACCAGGACATATGATTAAGAATTTTATGCCATGTTTTTCAAAATAACAATCATGCTATTAAAAAGGGATATCTATAATTATGATAATAATTGCTCTAAATGTAAACATATAACACTTACCGATAATGAACGAGTAAAACCAATTACAGCATGTTTGGTTGCAATATATGTCGGAATGCTTGGAATAGTTGTAATGCCCAGTACAGACGATATATTAGCAATTGTCCCACCGTATCCACCTTTTTCTTTGCTCATATATTCCATTGCTACCAAAGTAGTATTAATAACTCCCAACTATAAATTTATTAAAGAGCTTATTAACGATTCATTTGTATTCTAAATTTTTTGTTACTCATTTACCAAATTTGTAGTTACGGTCAACTCGATATCCTGTTCTTTTAATATTCCAGCACTGTTTACAAAAATATCAATACGTTTAAATTTTTCTATTATTTCCTTAAATGATCGATCAATAGAATCTCTTTTTGTTATGTCGGTTTTTAATAAAATGATATTTTGATCCTTAAATTCATTTTGCAAAGCCTCTAATTTCGCTTTATTTTCATAAATATCCAAAAGTGCTAAATTCTATTTTTTAAAGAGTGTTTCACTTAGAAAAACGACACTTAGGGAATTAAAAATTAAATAAATTTCTTACATCAGCGCCTTGCAAAAGGAGTTGTCGAGCGCTTTGAAAGCCTATTCCTCCTAAGCCTCCACATATCACAGCTGTTTGAGTACGGAACATTTTATTTCAGTTAATTAACTAAAAAATATGTTATTTTTATACTCATTAATTCCATGTAATTAATTTAAAAAAATAAATAATAATTTACATTGATATGAAGTTACCTTTAAATTATATTTTATAAAAACTATCTGATATTATAATACTAATACCAAAATACGTGATTAAAAGTTATATTTTAAAAAATACAAATGAATTACAAAATTGGCAGTATAATGATTTGCCGATCAATTTGTTTGACTGATGCGACTTCTATTGAATACACAGTTCATATATAGAAAATATAATGAAAATAATTGTTATTAATATATATGGCAGGAAATCTAATAAAATCAGTATAAGATAATTGATTATAAAAAAAAAACACGCTAGTCCAGCCAGAGTCCAAATAAATCGATCAAATGTGATAAAATTACTCGTTCAAATATTTTGATAGTAGTAAATTTAAAAATAAATTAAATATATATATTATATGGGCATTCCTCAGTGTCGGATCAACAGTAGTGGCTGCCAGTAGATTGGTACACGACTTATTTTTTGTAAGAAATAAAAAAAAAAAATCCTGGAGGTATATATAATTTTGTGCGACAAACCAAAAAAAAGGTATTTATAAAATTTTGGGCTTGGGGACCCCTGACAAATGCAAGCTGGTGCACAAGGTTTAATCCGTCACTGGCATTCCCGAATCTTACGAACATTAAAACACAATACTAATTTAATTCTTTTCTAATAAAAAATGATTAATCATCGCAGAAACACTGTTTCATAGTCTAAATATTAAGTCAAGTAAAATGTAATATTACACTGATATAACAATATAGTGGCCGATAACTGTATGGTGTGTCAACTATTGTTATTTTGTATGATCTAAAATAATAGTTGCAAGTTGCAATTACTATATCGTACTTACGACACTCCGTTCAAAAAACCAATAATTGACACGATTTGTATTTTTTTATCACTGCATGTTTTTTTAATTTTTAGTATGAGAATAAATATAACTGATAAATTGCTATTTATTTAGATAAGTGTATATTGTATTAATCGGTTGAGGTGTGTCAATCAAGATGATGATCTACACAAACTAACTAACTAACTAATTTGAAATAAATAATAGTCTAATATTTTTGTTATTTAAAATATTTATATATTTTTCTTTTTATTTTAAATTTAATCATCATTTTTATTTCTGACCAATTACACATTCCAATATTTCTTTAATGTAACTTCTCTGTATTCACTATCATCTAGGATCCAGATTGAACCATTTTCGGCCGTTTTCAATAGTTCAACAAGTGATTTCCCACAAGCTTGAGGACTTATATATTTGATTAATATTCAATTGAAGTCAATTTATTTAATTAATCAGTGAGAATTTATTATAGTAAACTTACGATTGTACTGCAAAATTTTCCATTAGCTTAATGGTTGCCTCTTCGGCATCAGATCTACTGATACGATTCTTTAGATCGTTAAGTAAAGAAGTGGACGTAATACCAGGACATATTGTAACAAATTTGATTCCGTATTTGCTAGCATAAAACTCGTCCTTTTAATTAATTAAAAATGTAAAATATATATTTGCATTAAATAGAGAGATAAAGTGAATTGAATCGTATACGACAGCTACTAACTGCTAAAGAACGAGTAAATCCAACAACAGCATGTTTGGTTGCATTGTATATGGGAACACTGAAAATATAATCCAAGCCACAAACAGATGCTACGTTAACAATAGTACCGCCTTTTCCACCCTTTTCGATACTGAGATAATCAATCGCAACAAAAGTGGCGTTAACAACTCCCAACTTTATATAATTTATACAAATGAATAAGAAAAACATTGAATAAACAATTTTTAAGAAAAACTCGAAAAGAATATATATGCTTATTATGTGCATGTAATACATACAAAATTAACATCGATCACATTTTGATAATTTGGCTCATTGATGACTCCAGCACTATTAATAATTATATCAATATGTTTGAATTGATTACAAATTTCCTCAAATGAGTTTTCCACGTCCGATCGATTTCTAATATCGGTGTTTAGAAATATGATTGTTTTCCCGTTAAATTCTTTACGCAATTTATCTAGTATCTTGTTTGAGTCTGATATATCAAGGATAGCCAATTTCTGTGGTATTAAATAAATAAAAGTAATTTTAATTAAAATATAAAAAAAAAATTTTGCGAAGAATAAATTTAAAAAAAAATTGTTATGTAAATAATATGACGTGGCCAATGGTCCTTATAATTATACATTGTATGTACATTGTACATAAATATTTAATATCATGGAACAGCCTAATGGATATATTATACATATATTGATATTAAATAAAAATAATTTCAGTTAACATTACATCCGCCCCTTGTGATAATATTTGGCTAGCGCTTGCTGACCCAATCCCCCCAGCCCCTCCCGTTATTACGACATTTTTACCCGAATAAAAACTCATTTTGCTTAATAAATCAAAAAATAATATTATTTATTGAGAAAACACTTCACGTTTTACACATTCACAAAATGTAACTAAATCAGTTTTAAGGAACATTGGTTTAAATATCTTCCGTATTAAAATTTAAATAATATTTATTATCTTACTGGCTATTTATAAATCTCTTTCTTTACAATTTACTCTTATCTGTTACAAAAAAATATTATATAGACGATAATATATGAAATAATAATAATACAAAACGATTATAAGTATTGTTTGTAGCTGCTCGAGATAATAAGGTTAGCATCAACTAAACAAACTATTAATATATAAACAATTAACTTATTTCGTGTTAGCGCAAAAAAAAAACTAAACCTAACCATATACAAAAATATTGATGAAATATCACTTATTTCAAACAACTTTAAAGCAAGGTGCCATTGAATTGGTGTAACTATATGCGACTTCTTTTTTATGTCGAAAAAAATAATAAAAATAATAAAAATAGTATTTTCTCTCAGTTCTTTAGATAATACTATTAAATTATGTATTATATTTTAACTTTGTGGAAATTTTGTGGATTAGTCTTTGTAAAA
Source organism: Catotricha subobsoleta (assembly GCA_011634745.2). Classification (NCBI taxonomy): domain Eukaryota; kingdom Metazoa; phylum Arthropoda; class Insecta; order Diptera; family Cecidomyiidae; genus Catotricha; species Catotricha subobsoleta. Next base: position 25,375 of record JAABKK020000138.1, read on the forward strand.
AAAAAAAAATAAACGAAAAAAAACTGTGTTTTAGGTTTTTTCTGGTATAAAACATGTTTTTTTCTTGTTATTTATTTAAAAAAACTTTTTTTTTATAATAACTCTGTTATTCTGTTTATTGTTAATATTAAGGACGTTTCCGAAACGTATCACACTCGCACTTTACATTTCACTTGTAATCATACTTGTGATCACATTTTGCGTGTTCCAAACATCTAAAATAAATAATAATAAATAAACAAGTGTGCGGAGTGCGAGCGAGGTAGAGGTTTCGGAAACGTTTTAAAATAAAGAACAATGCAAATCTACATGATTTCTTTTAATATTAATTTTAATCAAATGATTTATTAACAAATAGAAAAATTCATAATGATAATACCAAACTTATTTCACACACAATTATTTTATTTCGATATTCGTCTCGTCTTCCGGAATCACAACTTATTCGATTAAATGTTTGTAATGAATTATTCTAATCCTAAAAATATGTTTCACTATTTATATACCCAACGATATTCGTATATAAACAATAAGCATTTGTTCATTCTTTTTTTTTAAATCTTTAAATTATATATTTTTCAGTATAGGTAATGTAATTATATACTCAGTCGAATATTGGTGTGCTTAAACTTAATTGGCGCATTTCAAATAAAATTTAAGTTCCTGAAATAACTGAATAATCCATTAGTCGATTTTTTTTATAATTTTTTTTTTTTTAATTCTCGGTATGTCCTCATCTAATTGATTTTATTTGGGCTTTAAAACTATTGGCAAAAATTAAATCGTTTTGAGTCTATTTAATTTGAAGCTAGTGATAATACCATACAAATAGATACACCTTAATATTTTAAATTCACTTTTTATTCTACGAATAATCTTCTATTTATTTGTGCATATAATGCCTAGAAAATAATTTGTAATTGTTAGTTATTTGGTTTTTTGATTGATTTTCTAATACATCAATCAATATTTTAATGCATAATTATAATAATGAAAACCAATTTAAGTAACAATGAATAATAAAAATAATAAACAATATATAATCAACAGAATACTACCTATCTAGCAGCCAGCAGTGACCAAAATTGAGAAGCCATTAAATTCCATTATTATGTAATTTAAATCAATTTTAAGATGAAAATTAGTTTAACTTTAGATATTAATTATAATTATAAAGTTTGACTAGTCATCATAGTATTTGCGTTTAACTATATGATAAATAGTATATTGTCATTTTGAAAATATCCGGTAAAACAAGCGAGTTTATAGCAATTTAACATATAACTGAAATTATTTAATGTATAAATCGTAATAATTCTGAATGGATCACGTTAATTATAGGTGGGAAGGGCTAAAATTTCCGTTTGTATCATAGACAATATGAAGTAAGCTTACTTAATGTTTTAAATTAAAACTTTTAATCAAATCTAATTTGGGTGTATGTATGCGTAATATGTTTACCAAATTCTAAAATGACGGCAAATTTTAATTTTCGGTAAAAAAAAAACTGCAAATTTATATTAATTAAATTGAGTAAGCAAAGTCGATAAATAAATACCATTGTGAAAAAAATATTTTCATACCATTGTAATGTTATGAAATTTATGACGTCTAAGGTATATTTTGATTCGCTTATATATCATAAATAATACTTTTCTGGATTATAAAATATTCATACCATATAGAGGTATAAATTATGTTATAAGCGAACCAAAATATACCTTGGAATCCTTAATATGGTATGAAGTATATACCATTATATGGTATGAAAATATCTTTTTTTAGTAGAGTAACTATAGTAATTCAATGCAGTGTGTGTGACTCACAATCAAACTTCTAAAGCATAATTAGTTTAATTTTCCTTTAAAAATCATTTATTTTTGAATTTTACTGATTAAAATAATTATTATTCACTTATGACATTCATTTCATACCATATATTTACTACTAATATTTACCTTATATATATTTTTTATATTTCATACCACCACAGGGTATATAATTACTACTTAATTATATTTAACAATAAATTTAGTTGAGTTAAATATGAAACGCGCAAACCTAATACATTATATTCTTTTAAAATTGACAAATATTCGAATAAATCAAATCATTAATTACATAATATACTTATATCGGTCTTAGTATATGTTTACGAAACTAAGAAATTACTTCAAATTATAAATATCAAAGCTATAGTTACCTGAATATGTAAATATACTCTACTCGAATAACCAAATTAATTTTACCTAGTCTAGCTAATAGCAGACATATGAAATTTATTATTTAAAATTTTTGTTTTTTTCTTATCTTCAATTAAGCATAAAAACTACAAGATAAATGATATTGTATGTTAATAACATTAATAATATTAATACATACGAAAAGTGTTTGTGTTGATTGTGTTGAATTATATAGGTATAAATGTATATATGGTATTGTTTTGTCTTACAGATTTTTTTTTTAATTCTGCAGTTATCGTCACACCAAGATGGTTAAATATTTCTATTAACAACACTGTTATTATTTTGAATCAAGTAAAATATTAAAATAAATTCGTAAATTATCAGGGATGGAATGATGTAAAGCAAATAGATAGAAATCAATTGTCATTTTCCTTTTTAAAGTAGTGGTGATCTATGAATTATCTAAAAATTGATCATATTGTGATCTAGATCACATCATTTTATTAATAATTTATCTGAGCAATTATGATCGTTTTCTCAAAAACAGGCACAGATCATACCGATTTTTGTTTTAAAACACCAATTTCGAAAGATTTTTTCCATTGTTATTATTTTTTAATGTATTATTTTCATTAAGATCTACTTTTTATTTGAGTTAAACATTATATTACTTATTAATTAATGAAAAGTTTTTGCTATTTTATAGTACAGTACCTACAGCGTTTTACCGTGTCTTTTTCAATTTTATTTTGGATATTTGAAATCAATTTTGACTAGTTTTTAATAGAATATATAAAATTATGTGCATCCATGCTTTGAAACTTTGAAACTTAAGATATCAGAATTGAGCTCCGATTATAAATTGCGATGAAAGGAGAATTTAACTTAAATTCTTTGGTACGGATATATTAAATTCCTCTTCAAAACACTTGACTAAATAAAACTATTACTATAATAATACAGCACTGCATTTAAAATAAATAATATTTTATTTAAATATTTTCGGAATTTATCTTTATTATAAATTTTTTAATTGATACACATTACAAGTTCCAATATTTTTTTAATGTGACTTTTTTATGTTCACTATTATCCAGAATCCAGATTGAACCATTTTCAGCCGTTTTCAATGCATCAACAAGTGATTTTCCACATGCTTCAGGTCTTAAAGTTCATAATTTTTAATTTTCAATTAAAATTCATAATATTTAATATGATCAATGTACATATTTTATTGATGGACTTACGTTTGTAACGCATAAACTTCCAACATTTTAAAAGTAGATTCCTCAGCATCTGGTCTGATAAGACGTTTCGATAGATCACTAAGCAAAGAAGTGGTCGTAATACCGGGACAAATTGTAACAAATTTTATTCCGAATTTGTTTGTATAAAACTCGTCCTTTTTATAGATTATAAAAAAATAATGAAACTACAAAAGAGAATAATTGAGCAATACTAACTGCTAATGAACGAGTAAATCCAACAACAGCGTGTTTGGTTGCATTATAGATGGGTACACTGAAAATATAATCCAAGCCACAAACAGATGCTACGTTAACAATAGTACCGCCTTTTCCACCCTTTTCGATACTGAGGTAATCAATCGCAACGTATGTAACATTAACTAACCCCAACTTTGTTTAGTTCAAAAATAAAATAAAAATATATGAAAAATTTGAATGGTTTATATTACATACAACTAGGTACACTAATAAACAAATATACGTACAAGATTGACATCAATTACATTTTGATAATTTAGTTCGTCTGCGATTCCGGCACTATTAATGACAATATCAATACCTTTAAAATAGTTGAAAATTTCCTTAAATGCATTCTCCACAGCTGATCTTTTGCGAATATCGACGTTTAGAAATACAATTGTTTTCCCGTTAAATTCTTTTCGCAATTTATCTAGTATTTTATTTGAGTCTGATATATCAATGATAGCCAATTTCTGTGGTAGACAATAAAATAGATTACAATTAAATAGTTTATGTTTTATTTGTATGAATATTAGAGTTACTCAAACTGTGAAGATAATTTGGATTTCGGACTCGGATCATGTAAATGGTAGTGTGATCGGTGAACTCTTAGAGGTAACTCAAATCGAGTGAAGTGAGAAAAATCATAACTTCACATCAAGTAAACCAATAAACAATTTTTCAATGTTAAAGATACGTTAATACTTAGCTAAAATAAAACAGAAAATGTTTAACTTGTAAATTATTACTTTTGAGCCCGGTAATTTTTATTAATATGTATTTGAATCCAACTAGTTAATCAGCCATACATTTTCTTTCACAATTTCTTTTGTTCGAACTTCAGTCGATTTCAATTGCCTCGAAGAGTTCGCCGATATTGAGTACAGTTGCTATTGATAGGGTCTGAAATCCAAGGAACTTATGCATTTTCATATAAAAATGCATCAGCCTAATGGATATATTATATATTGATATTGAATAAAAATAATTTCAGTTAACATTACATCCGCGCCTTGTGATAATAATTGGCGGGCTGTTTCCGAACCTATACCACCAGCACCTCCTGTTATGACCACATGTTTACCATTAAAACTCATTTTGCTTTTGAACTAAAGACTACAAATTTTTAAGTTAATATTCCACAAAAAGAAAATGCGCTCTAAATATAATTTTTCAGTACAGCTGTAAAGCAACTGATTAGTTAAGCGTTATTGTGCTATATATCTTCAACTTCAATGGTAATAATTGCTATTGCATTTTTTTTTTTTTTTTTTTTATTGTATTCCTGATGTCACGCTTTGCACCTTAAACAAAAATTTAGTAACCATAATGCGAGTTTTGTTTATATTTAAACACCCGACTATACAATAACTAGTATGTGTATGTATATTGTATATACACGAATTCTTAAAACAATTTAAATCTTTATAATAAGTTATAAACTTAATCCTATAATTAATATATTTATATTTTTGTTACAACATAGTTACCTATTCATTTTTGATTCTAGTTTTAAACATAAATTAAAAATATTCTTAACACTTATTGTTCATATTATTAAATATGGTTTATTATTATTTTTATTTTTATTTTTTTGTTCAAAATAACAGAGATGTAATGTAAGTATGACGCATTATGGCTCAATTCCGGGCCACTTTCATAGAATGTAATCCGTAATGTATTACTGATTACACTATGCAATTTATAGTTCGTTCGATTACGGATGAGAATCTGACAATCAAATTAACAAGGATTAAATAAAAAAAAAAAAAAATGCATTTAGAAACGAGATGTTATTAATTTTAATTCAATTCAATTTTTATTCATCAATTTTTCGCTTTAACATATTATTTTTTGTGAGATACAATTATTAAAATTTTACAGCAACTGACATTTTCATTTTAGAAATATATTTTAATTATAGTGAAATTTTTAAAGGAAAATGAATGATTAAAAACCTATATATGAAGCAAAAAATATTTTTTTATATTTTTTATAGAACTTTAAACTAAAACTAGTCAGCAAAGATATATGTAAATATAAATATAATAAAAGTCCACTATGCTTCTATCTATATATCCCAGTGTTGACGGTGTTTAAAAAAACCAAAAAAAACATGTGTTTTAAACACATGTTTTTTTCTCTAAAAAAAACACAATTAAAAACATAAAAAAAACACAAAAAAAAACAATTTATT
>JAABKK020000149.1:0-11455 GCA_011634745.2 Catotricha subobsoleta
GTTAGAAAATGGAAAAGCCGGAAAATGGAAAATTTCCATGTGCGCTATACGTTTCAGACTATTTCCTACAACTTTTAAAATCTTGCCCCATTTACACAGGTTTATCTGTACCTATTATATATTATGATATGTTCTTTATTGTAACGTGTAGATACCATTCACATCTAGTTAAACAGTTTTCTTGATCAATATATCAAAAAAAAAAAAAAGGTACTTATATAAGTGAGTAGTATATTAGAATCTTGAGATTTCTTTCCATCTTCGCTTTATCCTTCATTATTATTATCGTAAAAATTTTCCTTACCATTACTGGCGCATAGCTATATTATAATTTTTTTTTTTTTATTATTTTTTTTTTTTATTTTGCTTGTGCTGTTCGCATAATATTCTTTCTGTTATGGATATATCCTATCCAGTTTAAAAAGCATGTCTCCATATCAGACGATAATAGAATGTAAAAAGACGAGAAAAAAAAATCGTTGAAAAAACAGAAAAAAAAAATATTTAAGAGCCAGTCTAAAATTTAACGTACAAATAAAATCTATTTTCGTTTGACACTGTGTGTACTGTATTATAAAAGATGGGGCGAAAGTAAATTTAAAAAGACGAAAGTGTAGAAAACGATTACTTAAAGTAAGAATCTCTTATATATATAATTTTTTTTCTGTGTTGCTGTCGATATTTAGAAAAACGAAGAAAAAAATGTTTATTCTTTGCGTCTAGCAAATATTTATTTAATACGGTAAGGGATAACAAAATTTTTATGTGCCAATAAAGGAGCGAATTATTAAAAGATCCAATATTATATAGTAGCGACAAGCGATACTACACAACATATACTATTATATATATTTTTGTGTTCCTGGATATTCTTATAAATTTATGTATAAGTGTACGCTATATCAATGGAAATGTATTGATATAAAATTTATATAGGCACTAAAATAAAATCAGGTTTTTTTTATTTTTTTATTTTTATCAACGTTGAATATATAGACGATTACCAAAACATTTAAAAATTATGTTATATTCTTGAATTTTGATTAAATGTCCACTTAAATACTTACTCGTAATATTTAATCTGAATGTAGAACCACATGCCATAACCACAAATGTATTTTACTTGTCTAAATAAATTATTTACATTGTTTGTTAATCATTGTTTTATAATTTCTTAGTCGTCACACTCATAAATATGGAATTATTGAACACTGGTACAGTATGTCTCAGGATGCTAGTATATACATATCATAAATATTCTTCATTTCAGTTCTTCAGAAAATCCAAGATAATCATATTATTTGCGGTTTACTAGTGCAAAACTATCCGCACGTGCATTTCAATCAGATTCACTCCTCACTTAATCTTTATTATAGCTATTCAATATGTCCTAAAATAGTCATACAGTAGAATTCAGTGGAATAGTCACCCTGGGACGGTCGTTAAAAGAGATCGTTTAAGTGAATTGGTCATTCTTGTATTGGTCAATGAACTAAAGAGGGCTGGATGGGCGCCTGATAAAATTATTTATTGGAGTGAGATGTTGATTCTGCGATATATAACTATAAATAACAATAAAAAAAAACAACAAGTAAGACTATTTAAGTTGAAATAATTCAATAACATATGAAAATTAATAGAAAATCATGCGAGTTTTCTTGGAAAAATTGAAAAATGACTTCTGACTAAAGATACTAAAGTGTCAACCTGATTAATCTAATCGTTATTAGATTCAGCCACTCTTCAACATACAAATACGTTTAATCAAATTCATCTTAATAGTTTTTGGGATCAAGCCCTAACGAATAAAAAATTGTAATGAATATCCAATAAAGGTGGTCGAAAAACAGAAAAGGTTTTATTTTCAAGATCCTGTATGAAAAAAAGTGGAAAAATAAAAAAAAATGCTGGTACCATCCTTTTTTTTAAACCCTACCTAACCATCCCCCAATTTCTGCTTATATTTTGACATTTTTGACGGTTTCGTTCCATAAACCAATAATCATAACAGTTTTTGAAATAGTAAATATAGGTATACAAATTATACATGCAATGCACATTGGACACTGCACAGTGCACACGCTCTTGTTGTTTTTTTTTTTTTTTAAATTTGAACTATTGAGGTAGGGTAAAACCATTTGGCAAAATCTAAAAATTTCATATAAAAAAAAAATGAAAATCGACATAGGGTAGTTTTTTTTTAATTCTGGGAGGTAAACAGCCAAATACCCCCTCCCCCCTCCCCGTCTGAAATTATGCATGTATAGATTTTACTGTATTGTACTTTATTTCATGGGAAACAGTAGAAAAGAGTTTGACGCTATTATTTTGAGACGTACTATTTAATTCAGATCAACCCTAGCACATAAATTCACCTATTAAGTCTATACTACATATATACATATACAGATAAACACATTTTGAATACTAAAATACTTTCCAGCTTTTAAACTCTAAACCTCGATTTCTCTTTCTGCCTACAATAATTATCGTTTATGTTTGGTAACTGGTTAGATAGAATTTATAAATACATGACAGTTTAATTAAATTACGCACATTAAATAACTATATATATATTAAAAGCTACAACTATTAAACTCAGCATATAGAAATGAAAATAATGTTCAAACAATAGATACAATATTATTATATTATTTATTATATACAAAATTAACTATTAATTATATTATAATAAAGCTAGTAACTAAGTACATTTCTTATAACGTTCGTTAATTTAATAATTAAGTGTGATGAATTATTGAAATCAAAGGAATTGTCAAAGGAATTTCGAGACATTGTCAACATTATAATATATTTATTGTACAAATTTAAACAATATTTCTAGAAAGTATTATCATAAAGAAACTGCATTCATTATTATTACTTACAAAATTGTATTATACAGCGAGTTAGTTTGTCTTATAAATATATAATATGAATGAATGAAGGTAAATGATGAATACTATCAACTATGAACTTATATGGCATTAATTTTGAACACAATTACTTTTTATATTATGTTCCGTTAGTTAGTTTTACATGAAAAATCATTTAATATTAGTAGTTACATTTTAGTACAATTCATTTTACAATATAGAAACTGTTTAAAAATTCTCACCTTATAGAGTTTTAATTGAATTGAAGACAGAAAATGTTTGAAACGGAAGTAACAATAACGTTAATGGTAATATGTATGAAAATGAATGTAGAAGTAAGTAGATGTTATATTATTAAATTATTTTCAAATAATCGTTAAATAAAAAAAATGGGTCATTAGCAACAGCAGCACAATGGAGCATATTCATTATTCCCCGCGTAACGAAAAATTATACCAAAAAAAAAAAAAAAAAACAGAAGAGATTTTCAGATTAGCATCGATTCTATCAGCAATAGGATTTAAATAATACAATAGAATTGGAAGAAACAATAGAAATTTCAGAAGATTTCCGTATTTTGTTATTCTTTTAGATATAAGTTAAATGCATTATCGCCCCCATAACAACAGCAGTTAATTTAATTGTTTTATTAAATTCTAATAAAAAAAAAACGTAAAATAGAATTTAAAAAAAAAATCCACCAAAATATTTCCATTCAATGAATTATTACATTTTAATTTGAGCTGTTTTGGATGTATTAAGTAACCGTGTATTGCCATTATATAGGCCCACCACCAAAACACATCCAACCAGTTATAAATATCTATTTATCTATGTCATTGTTATGTGCGATTATATTGTCTATCATTATTTTAAATTATGGTTGTTAGTGTTGTTTTCGCATTTTCTATGTTCGTTACCAATATGTATGCATGTTACATAATTTAAATTTACGAAGGAATGATATATAAATTTTCCTATAGAATAAAACAACAAGAAACTGAAATGAATGTCACATAAAAATTTATTGTCATTGTTTTTCAACATTTTTTTTTTCTCTACTTTTCTTTTTAATTAAAATTTTACTTAATGCGATCAGATTTATTTTGCATTTTATAATTTTTATCTTTTTTTTTTTTTGTTTATCTGTAAGAGATTAGGTAACGATTAAAATGATAATGATCCATTCGAAATATCTAACTCAATGTCTCGAAATGCGTACCATTGTATATATATCTTAATAAAATAATACTTATATACCTTTAAAATTTTCTCAGGAGAAAAATTGAAGCGGCATTATAATCTATTGAAAGATTGATGATTTCAAGATTAACATCTTTTCTTATACAAAAATGTTAAAAATATATTATGTTCTTTGGTTGGCTCTGATGCTTAAACTGTCTATATATTATTATTATTTTATTTCTTTTTTTTTTTTTTGGGTGCGTGCGGTTTTATATAATATGTAACCAAAACAAAATATGTATGGTTTATAAAATGAAAGTATGTATATTAAGATGGTTCGTTTTTCATTTTTTCTTGATTTTTCCACTTCCCCTTGTTCTAAATGGTGACATTTGCTAAAAAAAAACCTAAGTTTTTTATCCGATCCGATTCCGTCAATGTTTGACCCCAACGCAATCGGCTTGAAATTTTTTATGGAAAATTGAAGAAAAATCATCATTATTACTATTTTCTATCTCCTCTATTTCGAAAGGAAAATTTATGATCTGTAGTTTGTTGTATGGAAAATTGAAGAAAAATATATGTTGAATGGTCAAAATCATCATTATTACTTCTATCTCCGCTTCTATTTGGAATGGAAAAATTATAATCTGTAAAATGTGGTATGGCTCGAAATAGATCCTTAACAAACTGTGAATATTTGCTTTTACCTGTACCTATACTGTATAATACCTTTCAATACAGTACAAATTGACGTATTTTCGCAAAAAAAGTAATAACTCTAAGTAAAAACAACACAGTTTTTCAAGGAACTATTCTGAGCCATAAAACAATCGATAGATTAATTTTTCCTTTTGATATACAGAAGATAGAAGTAAAAATGATGCTTTTAACCATTCTTCATACATTTTTCCCCAATTTTTTTATACAAAATATCAAGCCGATTACGTTGGGCTCAAACATTGACGAAATCTGCTCGGATAAAAAACTTAGGCTTTTTTAAGCAAGTGTCACCATTTAGAATAAGAGGACGTGAGAAAATCAAGAAAAAATGAAAAACGAACCACCTTAACGTATATAGCGACTGGTTGCGGTGTATCCAGCATAATAATACCACAAAACATCAATCAATCTATTTTCTAATGTCAATGGTACTTGTTCTTTCGTTTCGTATATATTTAATTTTTATATCTATAAACATTTAAAACATTATTTATATTATGTTATTTATATTTCGCTTCATAAACTGGTACAAGTATCAACAAAATAAAAAGGAAAAAAAAAAAAATTGAAAATGAGAATACATGAAAATGTAAAAGAACTACTTACCCGCTTTTTAAATGTGAGTAGTTTTCTTGAAAAAAGCTTTAAATTAAATATTATGTTCTGGTGATGTGATGTTCGTCGTTCATCTATTGAAATCGTTTCTATTCTATTATACAGATCTTTCTCTTTTTCTTTTTTCTTTTTTTTTTCCTTATTTGCCTTCTTCTTTTTATACAAAAAGCGCATTAACGAAATTATTGATAGAAAATACCTACTCAGTACTCAATCAATATAACATATAAAATAAGAAGATAAAAATATGTCGGGTATGTATTTATTTATTAAATGATTGATTAGATAAGAGTTTAACATTTTGCTATATGAATTTATAGGACATGTGAATTTTGTGTGTATACATTTACGAAAACATCATCTTCAATATCATATGTTACTTAATACGATTATCTATAATTATTTAGTATTATATTTTATTTCAAGTTGAATCATTAATAAAAAATTTGCTGTAATTGAAATTGAATTAATGGAAAGGCAGGGCTGTACTTATTGCTGTTACTATTTTTTATCATTTATCTACATCATTATACTGTTTCATTACTTCACTACTATGCTATTTTGTTATTAGAAATAATTAGCATTTTAGTAGTGCCATTGATTTAAAGAATTACTGAGCTATTTTTAGCTAATTCATTAGTTTTCGCTGTACCTTCACTTAATAATATACATTAGACTGTCCCAGAAAAAACACTTTTTTCGAAAAGTTAAGCTCCCAGGGCATTTTCTTATACCATTACACTCCAAAATAAGAGAAACAAAATATTATCAAAAAAAAAAAAAATTTTAGAACTCGCCCCATCGATTTGAAAAACAGAAAATGAGGTGTTTCTTTTTTTATGCATTTTCTGGTATATTTACCTCGAAATATCATCCAGTTTCTTATGAATTTCATTAAATTTGATTGTAATAGCTAGAGGAGATCTAAGTTATGTTGTAACATCAGAAATTGGTATGATTAATACTCTAATTAAAAAAATGTAGGGTATTTTATATGGAAAAAAATCTCGTTATTTCTTAAATTTTCACTAAACTATTTTTTATTTTTAAGAAATATCATTTCGAAAAATTTGAGACTAATTGCGTTCGTTAGAAAGATTAATAAGCTTTCTATTTGTTTTTTGATGGACTTATTCAGTCAAGATTTGCAAAAGTTATGGCCATTTTAGTAAAGATTTTTGTTCCGAAAAGAACATTTATAAATTATATGGCATGGAAGGGGTTATAATGTTTGGAGAAAGTTGCGTCTCGAAAAAATAATGGGGTTCCCTAATAGATGTATTTTTCGTAAGAACCTTCCTTTGGAAGTTATTTCGAGACGCAACTTTCTCCATACATCATAACCCTCTCCGAGCCCCCCAAAAAAACTTTTAGTGTAAAAAAATTATAAATAGAATGTACTTTTCGGAACGAAAATCTTTACTAAAATAGCCATAACTTTTGCAAATCTTGACCGAATAAGTCCATCAAAAAACAAATAGAAAGCTGAGTACTGAATTTAATGAAATTTATAAGAACCTGGATGATATTTCGAGGTAAATAGACCAAAAAATGCATAAATAATGAAACACCTCATTTTCAGTTTTTCAAATCGATGGGGCGAGTTCTAAAATTATTTTTTTTTTGATAATTTTTTGTTTTCCTTATTTTGGAGTGTAATGGTTTAAGAAAATGCCCTGGGAGCTTAACTTTTCTAAAAAAAATTTTTTTTGGGACAGTCTAATATACATATTGTGAAGCGATCCTTTCGTGTTGTATCAATTGAACAGATCAAGATTTATATCTCCCACATGCATAAATTTATTTGCACAATAATTTTTTTCTTTTGTGTGAACATTATATATTTTTAAAATAACGTTGCGATAGCAAATCATAACATTTTATAAAAAAAAACAAATTTTTTATTAAAGATTCTATTAAGACATTGCTTTATACAGAATTCATTTATAATTTGGTTAAAGATTCGATACAGAAATCATGTTAAGCTTGAATAAATATACCAGAAATATAAGATCTACAAATACGATAAGTTTAAGTCGATATAATGCTACCGTAAAGACCGAATCTTTATAGAAAACTATATTAGAAGCAATATATATAAGTAATAATCAAATAAAGTAATTTGTAAAGATTCGGTACAGACTAAATCTGTAAAGAAAACAAGTACAGATATTTTTCAGTAACGATAAATATTAAATCTGTACAAGCTTCAAAACGTAGATAAAATCTATATCGACAAATATGTACAGCAACTTAACAAATTTTTATCGAATCAAAAAGTCTCTATCGACAGTTAATACGGGGCGTGGGGGGGCTATTATAAATATATCTATTTATATAATTATGACTTCCCGCATAACTTATCGGTATAGAGACTTTTTGACTCAATAAAGATTTGTCAATATGCGTTACAAATTTTTTGTACATTTAGCGCCACCATCTTATCTATCTGGCATCCATAATCTTATTAAGTTTAAATTGTATTAAAATTGAATAAATTTGGCAAATATAATTTTATTTTTTAAATAAATTTAAATCAAAAAAGATTGTTAATTAAAATTAATTATCACGCAGCTTTAAACTCACAATAATATTTTGGTTCTTATATTTAAAAAAAAAAAAACTACTAATGAATTTATTCAAATATATTTTGTATAGGTAAGTAATAAGTATATAATTTATTATAAATGCAGCTCACTAAATTTTACTGAATTAAATATCTGATTATTTCTTTAAAATGTAAATACGGTTACATTGAATCCTTTATATTAAATACAAATAACAAAGTTTTCTATTTTCTATAAGATTTAAGTATGTAAATATCCTTAATATGATTAAATTAATGTAAATTTGAGTACTTATCCAATTTAGCATTTTATAGTGCTGACTAATATTAAACAAAAATTAAAATAAATAAAAACCTCGTATAGGTAGTAAGTAAGTACGTATATATATAAAAATATACTTACAAGAAAGAAAAAATAATAATAATAATAGAAAAACCGAAATATATTCTACATTTATACATTCCACCTTTTAAAATAATTCTCAATCTTCTACGCAAGCGTTAACATTCCAGTGAAAATACCATATTTTCCATGTGCGATGTCTAGCGAGCTACCATCAGCTGTATGTGAGAGTAAATATGGTCCATATAAATGGTATTGCATTGCAGTTTGTTGTAGCGCATCAACGGTTATATTTTCTGTATTTCATTTTTTTTCTGTATGTTCGAAGAGAAATCCCAAGTGCTTTTCAGTTTAGTTTACATCGGGCGAACGTGGATTAAACACGTTCCTTTGAATATTTTAATACTGGTACTGGTGATACTGTGGAAAGCAAATGATTTGATTCAATCGCATTCAAAGAATTCTTTTTTTTTTTTTGTTTAAAATACAAGGAATATTCATATTTATTATTACGATATATATAATTTCTTTTGGTTTCTTAGTTTTTGTTTTATTTTTATGTATTTATTATTATTATTAATTTTTTTTTTCTTTTTGTTTCTCTTTATGTTATTGTTATATTTGTAGAGTAGTTATACATACTTGGGTATACTTATTTGTTTGAAAACATTCACGTTAAGAATAGAATTTAAAATTTGTAATCTAACATGTGAAATGTTATGTTTAACAATTTTCGCTTTAGTGTTTACACTCTTATGTAGTAAATAAAAAAGGGTGCTTATATGACTGTCGGTGTCGATACAAGTCATTGGTGAATGAAAACGTGCAGAAATGTTTTTATTTTTTTATTTTCATTCTTTCTTTATTTTCACAAAAAAAATAGTAAACCAATGTATTTAGTATTCTATGCCATGTAATGTTCGTATTCATAATAATGTAACAGAAATACAAAAAGAAGAGAAAAAAAAAAACGCACACAGAAAAAAGTTTTCTTATTTTTATTAAGTCTATAAAGTTAAGATAAACACTCGCTTTAATATTTGTGTGTCTAGAGTTGAATTTGGTAGCTTGTAACTAGATATGGTTTTTGTTTACTTTGAACAATGAACATACATATACTTAATATTGAAGAGAATTTAACGAGAATTGCAACATTATGTTTGTATAAAATAAAATTAAATTCATTATACATAAAATTCTATACGATTTTTATTAATCTTTTATACTTACTTAGCTCTTCTGGCCATTATATGCATTTGTAAAAGAATCATTTATAATAATTGTGTGGTAACGCGGGATTGCAACTTGAATCATACAAATATTATTTGTTTTTTCTATTTTTTTTTTTATCATTTATTATATTTAAATAAATTAAGAGGCCAATTAAATAGATTTATAGAGAGTGATGTTTGTGTTTTCAGTTGAAAATTTCATTTTCTACATGAATTGAATTTAAATATAAGATAAATTTAATATAATTGAAAGAAATATAACGATGAAGAAAATATTAGTAATTTGTGTACCGGATGCTAATTGTGCTTGTTATGTGTGCGGTATTTTAACAATTTAATTTTAATCAAATAAAAACTGGGAAGAGATAAAAAGAAAAAAAGTGTTGTCATCATTACTCTGTAAAAAAAATTTTTTTTTTTACATTTAATAATATTAATAAATAGTGAATACTTACATAGAATTGAAGGTGTACCCGTATATCATTTTAATATACGTTATGTTTGATGGTACTTAATGATGATGACGTTGGAATTTTTTCATTTTTTTTTTTGAAAATTGTAAATTGCATTAAGTGTGGGGTTGTTGTTGTGTGTTGTCGCTCCCACATATACAATATACATACAGTGGTTTGAAAATATTCATTAAAATGGATAAAAAAGAATTTAAAAAAAAAATAAATAAAAAACTCAAGTAGATAATTTAAATATTCAAGTTTAAATAGTGCAGCTTTATTTATTTACCGATGGTGTTTATGTGGATATGGTGGAACAAAAAAAAACATGTGAACCATAATTATAATTAGAGTTAATTATATGCAGCGTAAAAGTACTATTATAAATTTCGAAAAACTACGTTTACATAAAAAAATAAATAAATTGGATTATTAAGTGTACCCCAAGTGTACGTATTCTGTGATGCTGGTACATAAAAATCTATGTTTTGTGGTTTGAATCATTTTTTTATTATTTTTTTTGGGTGTGTGTGTGTGTGGTTCTTGTTGTTGTTGTTTTAATGAGTCCATGGAGTAAGCATGTTATGGAGGTAAGTTTAAAATTTGCCCATAAATTTTGTGTGTATATTTATATATATGATTGCGGTTAACCCGTATACAAATTTATAACTTCATCATCATTCGCACATTATAAACATTATAAAATAAATGTATAAAGATACGATTTATTTTTGTATACCATAGTTCAATGGGCTATACCATATAGAAAGTATAATTTATATGCTCTGATAAAAATTAATTTTGCTAAAATTTGTTTTTGCGGTTCTAATTTTATTTTCTATTTTGGTATTCATTCTATCTTATATGGTTTAATGCATTCTTGCAATTTCTACTCTATATATTTATATATATACAATTTACTTTCAAACGATTTCGATAATTTTCTAACTTAACATACAAAATTTTTACACCCGGAATGGTGAGAATGCTATATATTTTAGTTAAATCAAAAAATAAATGTATCTAAACATATAATCAAAAGGGAAAAATATAGGTAACAATTTCATATTATGATGTTATTATATTAAATTTATAAAAGCAATGTACTTTTGAATTCTCTAAATAACAACCTTTGAGCCAATTTTAGTACCAATCAGAGCCCCTAACTGAGTTGCGTAAATAATAACTTGAGTACAATATGATAGTGATTTATATATTATGACGGTGTGTTCCTTATATACATTGTTGTTGTTGTTGTTGTTTGATATCACTTTAGATGTCTTATTACACTGGGTATACTATATAAACAAACAGCACATCATATATATATGCGTATAACAGAATATAGATAAGTATAAGCGTAGGATTCTGCACTTTGTGCCTTAGTATAAAAATCTAATAGAACGACGAAAAATGTGTGTATAGAGAGTTGAATTATATATAATTTATAACTTAACTTACAC
>JAABKK020000149.1:16690-31195 GCA_011634745.2 Catotricha subobsoleta
TAAAAGCTTCTACTACATTTTATTCACTTGGCCCCATATTTATACTTGTTATTAACATTTACCGTTCATTATATTTTAGAAACTATATATCGCTGAGAGAAAATGATTCTTATTTCCAAATCCAAAAACAGAAGTCTCTTATTTCAAAATCCAAAAATAATAGACTCTCATTAAAAAATCTAAAATCAGAAAACTCTTATCCAAATTTCATATTTAAAAATCGCTCTTATCAAAACTATCCAAAAAGAAAAAACTCTGCTCAAAATTTTTAAGAAATAAACTCTTATTGAAAAACTAAAAATTATTCGCTCTTATCCAAATTTCATATTAAAAAAATACGATCTTATAAATGTTTTCACAAAAAAAAATTCTCTAATTGCAAAATTCAGTAATAATTCGCTCTTAACAAAATGTTATACTTAAAAATCGTTCTGATTGGCAAAATTTTGTTAGGTGACAATTTTAATAAGAGTTTTTTTTCTTCGAAAATTTTAATGAGAGTTTTTTTTGTTAGAAAATTTTAATAAGAGTTCGTTTTCTCAAAAGCTTTAATAAGAGTTTTTGTTCGTAGTGCAAAGCCTAATAAGAGATATTTTTTAAATTAATATTAATAAGAGCGATTTTCAAATATGAAAATTTTATAAGTGATTTCCAAAAAATTTTTTTTAATAAGAGTCTTCTGTTCTTGGATTTTGAAATAAGAGTCATTTTGTCGTGGAGAGGTAAACTTAAGAAAACTTTCGTACTCAGAAACAGCGAAGATCTCAGCGAAAATATTTTTGTATAGTAGAAAAAATGCCTTAGTTCCTGGTGATCTCATAATATTTCTACCCTTTAATTTTACTTTTTTTTAAAGTAATATATTTTTATATATGGCAAATGGTCTACTGTAAATTCTGATCTAGATTCGGATGCTGAAACAAAATCTGATTATG
Organism: Catotricha subobsoleta; assembly: GCA_011634745.2. NCBI lineage: Eukaryota > Metazoa > Arthropoda > Insecta > Diptera > Cecidomyiidae > Catotricha > Catotricha subobsoleta. The sequence continues at coordinate 17,626 of JAABKK020000149.1, forward strand.
ATTCACATTCGCGTATTCAAAAATAGGGCCATTCCACACGTATAGTGTAACGTAAGTTATGAATTTTTGTTTTTCTTCTTTTAAAAATCACATCCAAAATAAAGTTTTAATTGAAAAGTAATGGATGCATAGCGTATAGTTGCATATTTTAATATAATGAACAACTACGCTAGACATTACTTTTCAATCAAAACAATATTTTGGATGTGAGATTAAAAAAAAAGAAAAACAAAAAATCGTAACTTACGTTACCCTACGTGTGGAATCGACTCATCAATCCTGTATTTCCAAAATCGAAATGGTATTTAACAACTCTACAGGTTTGAATATTCTTGTGGTATGAATCGTTTACGGAGTTCCTTTTAAGCCTTTATTTCTATACGGTATGAATTTTTGTATTTCTTACCATCACACGTTACTAGCTATAGGTATATTTAGTTCACAATTGTTGTCGTTGCTGCAATTATATATTTGTTGTTTGCTTTATTTTTTTTTTCTTAATATACATTCGGTTAAATATATATGTAACCAGTTTGCTTTTTCACACCAATAGTATAGTTTTTATGCAAAATATTATTTTGCCATCATTTATCGCTATGTTAAATTGAATATTCATTTTAAATAAAATATTAATAAAATAAGAGTGCATTGCGTTTTAATATGCGTTTTTTCATTTTAATACAGTTTTTTTTTTTTATTTGTTATTTTGTTTTGTTGTTGTGTGAAATAATAATAAAAAAAAAAATACCATTGCAGATACAGATAAAAGCAACATTTTGGCTCTATTTTGATATTGACGGTTTACAAATTGGAAAAATGCCAATGTTTAAATGTTTGTATAGATTTCCACCATTTTCATGTATCGGTTTTGTTTGCTTCGTCTTTTTTTTTTTAACACTCATGGGTGCATCGTGCATCGCATAGATAATATATTATGTGTATATTATTTTGTGATTGAGTATAGAAAGAAAAAGAATAATACTGACACTGCATGTTAAAATCGAATGTTCTCGCGTAATAAATGTTCTTCAAGACTTTGATAGTATTGTTTCCGGATAATATATACGTTATTTGTCTGTGTAACGTTTTGTGTCAACGCAATCGTTTTAATGAAATAGTCATAATAGAAATCTTTCAAGAATCACCAATTCAATTAATATCTGCCTGCACAGATATTATATTACTTAAATCGCGTGCGATAGTCGACACTCTACTAAAAAAATATTGAAATTCAGATCCATAATTTAAGGAAACACCATGACTGTCTTACTGTTAAAAATAAAAATGAAATAAATGGCTCTGCTGCTGATATAAAAATGCACAATTCTCCATAGATTATTATACGACGATGTACATGTGCTTAAAGCTTTTTCAATATTCCAATTGAATATTGCTATAAAATCCATAAAAAATTTAAAAATATTACCACCAATCGCATTTGGTTTTATTTAGTTAAGATATGCGATATCCAAATATTCAATAAATTCGATTTTCCGAAAATTTAAACATTATTTAAGTATTATACTTGCTTTCAGGTTCAGTTAAATTTTATTTTATTTTTTTTTATTTATAATAAAACAAATATTTCATTTAAATCATTTCCATACCGAAACTCGTCAGGACATAAACATTTGTATTCATTTTTCATTTGATTCATCAAAATTCTACCAAACACACAGAATCACCACCGTATTTACGAAAAAAAAAAAGTGAAAAAAAAGCGGTACCGTACTTAATACATAATACTTACAAATTATAATATTATTTGTATGTGAATGGGGAAAAACGACCACCCGTAACACATAACACAAAAGCTTACGGCTATATGTTTCCAATTTATTATTAAAAGTAATATTACAGAGAGATAGGTGGAAGTGGAAAGGTGTATACCCGCATAATATTGTATATATTATTATAAAAGTGAGAGATATATTCAAATTCAAAGCAAGTATAACGAAAGTAACGACTAAGTAGATTTTAAAATTTGAATTTTGTTTTTTTTTTTTTCATTTTTGTTCTTTGTTAACATCTTAAAGAAAAATTCATGTGAAAATGTGCCGCATAAGTAGCTTTAAAGAAAAGCTCTTCGATAGAATTTGTGGTAAAACAAATACGAAAAAGAAGTAGCGAGTAATAAATGTATATTATATTTTTATATATAAGTATACATGGATATAAATATGAATTCCAATTCTAGCTGAATGTGTATTATATCTAAATATAGTATCCAGCCGAATTAGAGATGAGATATTCACAAATAATGGATTATTCTGTCACGTAGGTTTATTATACCAAACCAATTTACTGTTTTAAGAAACTTTAGAAGTTATATATTTCTAACTACCGTAAATGCTAAGACACACACACGCACACGCACACGCATAGAATCCACCCCTACTGTCATTACCTTGTAATGTTGTAAGCACTTCAACTCTTTGAAAAGTAATCATTTATTTGAAGTTCAATTTATTAAATAGAAATAAAATTTATAATAATAAAAAATAAAAAGAATATCCGTTCATTGTAACCAATTTAATTAGGAACTTCTCAAAATTGTAATCATTTAAATTTATAAATTTCATTCATTTATAACACTTCACTAATACATACAACTAAATCTACTAAATCTAAAGTAGTTAAATATAAATACAGCTTATTATTATTTTAGAAATTTTGTATTTAACATTATTGCGGTAAATAAAGCATCAATTTAAAATGTTTATGTTAATTAGTCACACAAGATAATTTCTACGAAAACTGTGGTTTGTTTTATGCATCATTCATTTAGATTTTATAATAGATATATAGTTATTTCTATCGTCTGTAGTTGGATTATATGTCAATCAACCGGCAAACACAAAATTTTCTACTTTACACAAGGCAAAAACCATATATGTATATATATATTAGGGTAGTCCAAATTTTTTTGAAGCCATTTTAAAGTTGTTTTGAAACCGTTTCTGAAACCGTTTCGAAACCTTTTTTTGAAACCGTTTCGAAATCTTTTTTGAAACCGTTTTGAAACCATTTTGAAACCGTTTCGAAACCCATTTTTTGGTTTATGTGGAAGTGCAGTGTATTTTATTTATTTATTTAGAAAACAAAAACTGTTTCAGGTCCCATTCAAATTCAATTTAGTAATATTAATGCACTGCACTTGCACGTAAACAAAAATTGTGGACCTCCTAAATCGGTAAACGAACTATACTCACTTACACAGACAAAACCAATCTGATTGTAAGATATTTTCTATTGAGATTAGATACATAAAAAAAAAGCTTTTGTGCAAATGTGTTTTAGCTTAATATCTTTTTAAAATGATTTTAAAATTAATTTAATTTGTTTCAAAAAAGATTTCGAAATGGTTTCGAAACGGTTTCAAAAAAGGTTTCGAAAGGGTTTCAGAAACCGTTTCTAAAACAGTTTCAAAAGGTTTTCGAAACGGTTTCAAAAAATTTTGGACCACCCTAATATATGTATAAGATAAAAACATTAATAACAAAACTATTTTGTTTTAATGTTGGGATATATAGTTAAGTATCTGGGTATAGTCAGGACGAAAAGACCATAAGATGAAATACAGTAAAAACTTTTATACTTTGGCTATTTTATAATTTGTGTTTTTGGTATTAACTACTTTTGATGTTCTTATTGTAATTGTTAAGTTTATTGCAATGTTTTTCGAGAAAAAAAAATGAATGTTCCACTTTTTTTTTATATCATGTATATTATAACTATGAACAGTTGTTATTTAATTCAATGGACATACCGAACGCATCAGTGTACTTTATCTGTATCGTTTCAGATAATATTTATATGATATATTATGTACTCGTACTGTATGTAAACTAGGGTGACCGCGTTTTCCATTTTTCCGAATTTTGAACCGGACAGAAGCTAAGAATGTATTTTGTGAATAATGAAGGTATACCCAAAATTTGGTGCCGATAAGTTAAGGGGAAGGCATGCCTCAAGGGGGTTGAAGTTTGAAATTTGAAAAAAGCAAATAAAAAAAAAATCTGTTGACATAGAATAGCTTAAAAAGTTGAGATTAGTAAGTTGATTTCGGTAAGAATCCCTTACCCCTTTGCTTTTTTCAAATTTTAAACTTCAACCCCCTTGAGACACGCCTTCCCCTTAACTTATCGGCACCAAATTTTGGGTACCTTCATTATTCACCAAATACAACATTTAGCTTCTGTCCGGTTCAAAATTCTAATAAAAAAAAAAAACCATTCAAAAAATTGTCACTCTAATGTAAACTATACAAACATTATGTGATAGAAAATAAAAACAAAAGTGGATAAACAAGACATGAATTGAATAGTAAAAAAAAATAAAAAATAGTGTCTGTTTTTAGTTTAAATTGAGAGAGAGAATAGAATATGTCTTTCCACATCTACTTACATGTATGAATTCGCATATATGATATAAATCTATTTAGTGTATTATAACAGAAAATAGTAATAAAAATACTACTGATAAACTGAACATTTTGTACAATTAGTTTTATGTTTCGCAAATAAAATAAAAAAAGCTCATAGAAACCCAAGTGAATATGTATGTGAAGAGTGTGTTATATTTGTGGCGTGTGTTAGCTGTTACACAGAGCGTCATATGATCCAAATAAACAAAAATTACATTAATGTGGTGGCAAGCAAAAAACAAAAAAAAAACGTTTTTTTTTCTTTTTCATTTGTTCCGGGGAATTGAACCTAAATCTATGAACGATGGCTCCATGGTTAAACCCCTGTTGCGTTCCTCGATTTTTTTTTCGAAAATGGCTTAAAATTTTAATAATGTTATGTTTATCTCGTGGATGTAGGAATTAGCTTTTATATCAAAATAAATGACTTCAATTGCCGGCTTACGTTTCCCGATTGTTTTTAGAAATGACAGAAAATTATCAATACTTTTCTATGTCATATTTTAAGATTGAGGCTTTATCATCGAGAATAGGAAATAGAGTTTTGACCTTTAACCTATGCCGCTAAAAGTACAAAAAAAAAAAATAATGGAGGCTATCTTTTATTGCGTTGTTGCTGGCTTGTAATTATTTTTTTTTTCTTTTTCAAAAATGAGATAATAAGTAAATTATAATGAAAATGTTATAAGATCAACGCGGTATGCCGGGTTTGATACCCTGATTTTGTACATATCTTAACAAACAGCACACGTTATGCAGCGCACGGTGTATAAGTACTGCAATATATAGTAAATATACATTTGCCCTTAACCAATTGTACATAAAACATAATGAAATAAATATACGAGATATGTAAGTAGCTGTGCTAAACTATTTCTATATGTCTACCAGTGAAAAAAGTATGTAACTAATGAAACATATTTAACTGCTACAAATTTTTTGGATCGTTTTTTTTTTTTTGTTTGTGCTTCTTTTCTTTTTTTCTTTTCTGTATTTTGTTTGTTACCTATAATAGAGCACTATATGGGACTGTGTGTCTGAAGCGGTGACTTCACTACCCGGAGTCTATAAAATTTTACCATAAAGATGTAAAAGTATAATTGCGACGTGGTATTATAAGTTAATTACATTTAATTTTGTGATTTTACACCCGACAAATTTAAAATAAAATAGAATGTTATATATTTAAAAAGAGAAAATGAAAAAAATACGAATTAAATTTCGACTGTAATTGGTCTTACATAGAGCCATGTCTAGTTTATTATGTCGTTTTGTTTGGCTGCGCACCGGGACATAGCTATGTGAGATCTTACGTTTATTCTAAACGAAGGAATATACATTTTTTTTTCTTCTTTTTAACAAGAAATTAACTGAAGAATATTACACTAATATATGTACGTATATATTTATAATATGAATTTTCATTAACAATGAATGGTTCTTTAAACGTTGGAAATTTTTAATTAAGAAATTCTCTGTACATAATTGACTTTGACTTTCTCAATTAACTTGAAGTATTTGTATGGCATGAAGATGATGATGGTGCTGATTTATTTTTTTCTCACTTAAAGGATTTTCTTTCCACAATTTTTTTTTTCTTCTTCTAATTCACGTGCAAAATGTTGTTCAATTTGAATACGATGAAAAAAAAAAGAAAAAAAAAAGAAATGAGAAAATGTAAATTGTCTTAAAATGTGTGTACATAAGTAATTTTGTATTTCTTTGAGTTTTCATTAGACAGTATGGCGCGTCGCCTATATATAAAATTTATTTGCTAAAATTTCAGAAAATTTTGTTATAACAGACAACTTGAAATGAATAGCAGAAATATAATAAGTGCTGTCTCAAGAGTAATTTTTGTTTTTATAAAAATATTATGTGGGTAAATACATAAACGATGTTGATGTGGTTTTGCAAACATTGTTAAGAAAGAAAAAAAAAAAAAAAAAAAAAAAAAAACTGTTGCAAAACATTTTGAAATAGATTGTTTGAAGTTTCACAAAATTCTTGTTGAGCTTCTATTAATTTTCTTAAGGTAGAAAAGATAGTCTTTTGCAATTTTTAATCAAACATAAAAGTGGCTTATGGCAATTAAAAATTAATAGATTTTAACATTTGATTTTAATTTCTTTTTTTAATTTGAATTGTAACAAAATTTAAATTAATTAATGGTTCCATTTAAGTTTAATACCAAAACTAATATCTATTATCTAATCTCTTCTGAATTATATCCTTAAAATCTTCTATGCACAAACAACACTTAACTACTAACCAAAATCATTAAATCGGAGTACTAAAAGTGATACCTACATTAAGATCTTTAACGTATCGCTATAACATTGCTGTTTACGATACGATTGATATACACGTGTCTTAATGGAATGGAATAAATAAATATCTGTTCTTGCTCATCATAATACACATTAAATTCCATTTATTGGTCATCTCATCAATTTTGATATTAAACGTCTTAAAGAAAAAGTTACTTGATTATACGCATATTATTATCCCGCCTACTACTAAATTGAATATCGTCCCCTTCAATATTGTCGTGCTTTTAGCTAAAATATGGTTATATTCCTCTCCGTTTCTTTATACTCATTTTTCCGTAAGTTTTTTTTCCCTTAATTTATATAATAACAGAAAAGTGTCTTATATTCCATTCTTTTTTGTTCAAATAAAAAAAAATTGAATGATGAAAATTATCGTCGCCCGAAGAGTTGTAATAAAAACAAGTAAAATGTTATACTTTTGTTATTACATAACATAAATGTGACTTAAATGGAAGTTTAAAATGAGACGAAATAAAATTAAAAAGACATTTTCGATTTCAGCGTGTCAAGTTTTGAAATTTTCCGAATTTTCTGAATTTTCATTATTCGCCCTATATAAATAGGTATATATATATATGTATATGGATTTTTTGATGTCAGATTGCTTCTGTTTTTTTAAAGTCTTTTGTTATTTGAAATTATTGACAAATGCTTTGTGACGACAAAAGCAAAGATGACAAGAATATGAATAGAATAATGAAATTAGGCCAATGATATTGTTATTTGTACAGAGAATTAAAACCAAAAAAAAAACAGAGGCTATGAATAAATATGAACATACGATTATTTGGTCAATCTATTTTAAAGGTTATCAAAAATTACGTTGGTTTTTCTTACCTACGATCATTATAAAATATCCCATCCAATTTCCATTGAGATTTTAAATGTAAAGAAATTGTAAGTTATCTTAAGGATACATAAAGTTACCTGATAAAAATACAGATTATATATATAAATATATGAACGTTATTAACGTACACACATACCATTATTCTAATCTCATATTATATATTCAGTTCATACGAAGAGAAGAAAAATATATAAAAAAAAAAAAAAAATATGAAAGAAAGAAAAATGTTCTCGTTTTAATACACTGAACCGATTTACATAACATTGCCGCCTTTCACAAACTTATGTTTCATTTGAAATTCATAAATTCCAATCATTCAATCGGTTGCATGAAATATGAATTTTAACTGCGGGTTTGGTGTGCTTCGATCGTATTCGATGCTTTCATATCAAAAACAGTTCTATATACGGAGGATGGTGGGTGGATCTGGATATATTATGTATGTACACATTTGTAATGTATAGATATATAGAGGTTATAGCGGTTAACGGATATAATATTATGCTGATAGGGATGGTATGCCATTTCACACTATGATTTCTTTAAAAGGGATATAAATGAAGGGTATATTTTATTTATAAAGACATTATATTTTACTGTGAAACCATATATTTTGATCAAGTGCTATTTTCTTGCTTCATTTGTTTTGTTGTACGCGTTTGCCGAACATTTGAAAAAAAAAAAGAAAAAAGAAAAAACTGTTCGTTATGAGGTAGATTCGATACTGGTGTTTATCTGTTTAATGGTGGATAAAGTCTAATATAGATTTTTTTTTTGTAAGACATATTTATTGATGAATTAGACAAGTTTATTTGTGTTATTATTTTTATTTTATTGTATTAGATATGCTTTCGAAGTGAGCATTTGGTTCTTGAACACCATAAAATCAAATTAAATTCAAATAGGATATTTATTTTGATTTATTTTGAACGTATTAAAAGAAAACCTTATTAAAATTTGTTTCGCCAAATAAATATACATACATTCTGATAAAAAAAAAAAAAAAAATTATATAAGTAGTTGCGTTACGGGTTACGGCAACTATGTTTCGTGTCAAGCATTGTCTTTTTTTATGTGAAATTTCTTTTATACTGGCTGCAACTAGAATTTCTTTTCATATAAAATAACAATAGTTGACATGACATATAAGTAGTTGCCGCAATCATTTTGTTTTATAATGTTGAATGTGGAAAACGAAAATGATATCTAGTACTTTTCTTCTTCTATTTTATGGTACGAAGGAATACATTTTGGATGAAATTGTACAATACATACAAAAACAATTATTTTATTAATATTGTTCAATCAAAATTACTTTATTCATTCGAAGAAATTGGAATTGGAAGCAGAAAAAAAATTACACAAATATTGTATTAAAAAACTATTCAATTATTTGAAAACCTATAAATATTAATACATGAAATAGTTTTCTTTGTTCTGAGTTGAAACAATATCAATTTCTATTCATAAGTAAGACTGTAATCATTAGGATGGTTCGAAAATGAACTTTTAATTTGTTTTAAAATGCTTGGAAAGATTGCAAATAGGTCAAAATAGAATAAAAAAAAAACCAGCTGCCAATGGCTTAATTTTTGTAAGAGAAAAAAAATTTGATCCCAAGACAAAAAAGGGAAATATTTAAAAAAGTCAGTTTGTATATTTTCATTAAAAAAATACTGTGTCTTTTTGTAGGTCGACCATCAAAATCCGCCCGCTCAATCCTTAGAGCCAGAAAAACAAGCTGCCCATAAATAGGTACAGCGGGGTTCAATTTTGTAATTACAAATAGAAATTTTATGTAATCATTTTAACCCTCGGTGTTAAGATAAGACCATAGAAGCAGAGATCAGTCGGGTATCCGAAATTACCGAAATTCGGCTCGGGTTAGACCCGGTCGGGTGGTTGAACTGGGTCATACCCGATATTTCAAATGTGAAAATTTTCATTATTATTATTTTCTTACATTTTTTGATCAACGATTATTTGATATCTTCACGTTTCATAACTTTTAGAACATTCTGACATCATTAGATTTTTTTTAAGCTTTGCTTGACCCGAGCTGACCCGGCCGACCTGAACCGACCCGAAATATCAGATATGACCCGAGCTGACCCGACAAGTTCGGGTCCAACCCGAACCGAGCATTTCGGTATTTCGGATACCCGACTGATCTCTGCATAGAAGGAAGAGTCTTAGAGTTTTAAGCATAGCACCATTCAACCCGTAACAATCAATTTAGTGGGATTTGGTACGCTGTACAGTGCATTGCTGTACTATGGCTATAGAAGCCGAGAAAATGACAAAATACTATTTTTTTAATGTGTTTTTTTTTTGATTTTAACACTTAATACTGGAAAAAAAATTGACCGAGCGGTTTGTCGGTAAAGTCATGTGTGAAGTAAGTGCTTTTCACGATCACAACGAACTTAACATCACATAAAATGAAGCAAAAGTGGTTATTTTAATGATAAAGAAACAGAATGCACGATCATTTTAAAATAAAATAAAATTTCATTTTCGAACTAACCAAATATTTATGTATCCATAATGTCTATAACGAATAACATTTTTTCTCATTATTTCATCAAAAGACTAATTGCAAAAAGAAAAATACAGAATTTAAAAAAAAAAAAAAACGTAGAGCTTCAATCTAAATCTTCTCTTTTAACTATTTTTATTCTTAGAGATAACGAGTACGTACACCAACACCAACAACAACAACAACAATAAAAATATAATAAGAAGTGTTCTCTTTTGTCTTTTTTTTTCTATGCAGAACCATGAAAATAATACATAAAATAAAAAAAGAATGAAAACGAACGAACAAACGAACAACGAGAAAAAAAAAAAAACCAAACACATTTGGAGCGAAACTAATTTCAGCTTTTATACCCTTAAAACATTTTCCATGATGGCCAAACTTACAAAAAAAAATCTTCTTATATTCTTAATTTTCATTTCCATTTGACCGCACACAACCCTCTTCTTTGGCTATACATCAAACTGGTATATTGAATAAGTAGTGTGTACGTACATCTATTTTCTGTATGCCTTCATCGTTATTACAATTTACATTACAATTTAACAAAAATCTACACACACACACACACACACACAAAATAAATATAATTCGAAAAAAAAAAAAAAAAAACCCTATACTATGAATCTCAGTACTCTCATCATCCATTTTCAGTTATATATAGATTTATTATTTTCTAGATATATTATTAAGAAGCATCCTCCAAATATACTACACTTAAACATATATATATGTATCTACACTGACCCTTAAATTTAACAATATTATCATAATTTTCCTTTTATAGAAAATGTTCAATTGAATATCGCATTAAGTATTTATAACATAGAAAATAAGAAATATATTCGCCTGTGGCTGTGTAAAAGCTTAATATGATCTTCTACCGGTTATAGAGACTATAACCTCTTTAAATTTTAAACTTAAACCAACCCCACCAGAGACTGGGCGCATACATATATAAGATCTATAAAAAAAACACCAGAAACAAAAAAAAAAAAAACAAAATACATGACGAGTGTTTTTTTTTTTTTTTATTTTTTTGAGTAAACTTAAGGAAACTTAGATCGATTCTCTTATAAATAAATATACATTGAATGCTTCTTATATATCATAAAGCAGCGAGCATTCAATGGATATAACAAAAATTTTAATGTATCTAACACAATAACTAAATACATCTAGTAGATATACGTGTAACCAAAACCATTCCACAAACTGTCTCCTTATACATCACCAGCACATATACATAACCTCTACAATTTAACATTTTGCTATTTGTTGTTTATAAATATGATATGTACGGTAGGTACCTACCTGTATATTTCGATGATATATTATATGATAAAAGCATATAAGCAATGATACTATTTTCTTTTGAACTTATATTTTAAGATAATAGCTTTTGTTATTTTCGAAAAAAAATATAACGAGACGATAAGTATATGTTTATTATTTATATGGACATTTATAGAATACACCATACGACGCATACCTTTATATATATATATATTGTTGTGATAGCAATCGGGATACATAAAACTTATGTTGGATTTGGACTACTATGTTTATACTTATTTTATTTTTCCTTTTTCTCAATTTGCCGCCAATTCTTTTTTTTTTCTTTTTTGCTTTTGCTCGTTTTCATTTTATGATTTATAATGTGAATTTTCAGCAAAACCATTATTAAAGTTGTATTTTTCTTATTTATTTATTTTATTTTATTTCATTTTTTTTTTTTTAATGATAAAATTTAAGCGAAAAAAAAAATTAAAGTACATACCTACCTAGACTTACATTATTTGCTTTCCTTTTGGTTCTCAATAAAATATCTATACTGTATTTTATATATTTTTTGAAGAAAATCCACCCTATTTATTTCTATTTCTATTTCTATTTTATTTTTATAATAAGAAAATTACAAACGCCGTTACTTTTACTTATTTTAATAAATCCGCTGTTATGAAATTCGAATACATATTTTGAATATTTTTGGTGCTGGTGGTGGAATGGTAATTTTCTTCTTAATTTTTTTTTTTTCTTTCAATGTAAATATATGCTACCTTTGAATCTTCAAATGGAAAATGTATGTAAATATGCGAAATATAAAATAAAAAAAAAAAAGAGAAATTAAAATTCTCGTGAAGTTATGGTTGATATTTGTATTATTTCATTAAAATGTTGCTTTTATTTCATTCGTTGTGTATTTGATATTCTATTTGGTAAATAAAAAGAAAAAAAAAAAAATTGGTAAGAGACAATTTGATATAATTCTTATTTAATAATGAAATTTTTAATTTATTTTTGTTTTTATGTCATTTTTAATTTCAGCTTAATAATGTTTAAATGATTGAATATCGTCGTGTTTTTAAAATTGTCAAACTTTGCATATCCATCCAATTAACTGCAGTATATGAAAATAAAAGAAAAAAAAAATGAGATTATATTTGCAGCGGTTCCTCTGCTATATTAAATTGATATATAATGTTAATCAATTATTTGAAATGAATTCTGTAGTTATAATGTTATTAAAAATATTTTTTTTGTGGGCAAATAATAAATCAATAAAAAAATAAAATGAATATGAAAAAAAAAACAATTATTGTAGAACTGAATTGTGTCAAGTGCTATAATCAATTTGTTATTTTAAAAAACGTCCACTTTGCTACTGCAAAATTAAATAACATTTTTTATTCAAAAGCTTTTCGAAATCATATTATTTTGTTTCATCATTTCAGTAACTACTCCAAGTAAGATTAAATAATTTGAAAATTTGGTAGCTGATTGTCAGCCGGGTTCCTAAGGGGCCGGTTTATCAATTTTCGATTTAACTCCTAGTTAAAGTGCCCAGTTAACATAAAAATGCTTTGTTCTACTCTGTCAGTTTAACCTACTACCGATTAACTCTTAACTACCACAATTGTATGATAGAATGTGTTGCATTTTTTAACCAGAGGTTAAACTGACACAACAAAGCATTTTTATGTTTAACCGTTGGTAGTTAAATAAAAAAAAAAAATGATAAACCGGCCATAATTCGGAACAAAAATCACATAAAAATTAATTATGTTTTTTAAAAAATCATAAAAAATCAAAATTACTTCGAAACTAATTTTAGAAGAAGAAGAACTTATTTAAGGTTTACCCGCCATTCTAATTTTAAAATTTAAGATCTGTGTCATCTATCAACCGAATTAAACACAGAAAGAACATAGAAAAGATTCTTTTGCAGCGTGCTATTAATCGTCCAAAAGAACGTAAAATAATTAGCACGCTGTTTTTTTTCTTCTTTTGTGCCTAGCCAATTGATCCATCAGTTCGTAAGTTATTTATATAGGTATACATTAAGGTGGATCGACTTTTTGTAAGACCCCCGGTACCACTGTTTTCTGAGTTGCATTTTGTCTCAAGATTACCGTCATATT
>JAABKK020000159.1:0-31155 GCA_011634745.2 Catotricha subobsoleta
TACATGAAAAACAAAACATTGGAACAAGCGCCGAAAGTGACACGATACGGGATAAGTTTTCTCTAAATCGATCTATATTAATATTTTGGTTCAATTGGAGCTTGTTATATAATCTTCTGCTGTTATTAGCAACATATGTGATCGTTTTGAATTATTTCTTTCATGTATTTTACAGTCTTATGATCATCTTAATATGTATTTGGTATTTAGCGCTCGATACTTCCTTTTTTGTTACTAATTTTTGATGTAAAATAATTAAAAGACTGTAAAATACATGAAAGTAATAATTCAAAGCGATTACATATATTGTTAATAACAGCAGAATATTATAAAATAAGCTTCAATTGAACCAAAATATTAATATAAACAATTAAACATATGCCGTATTTGCATAAAAACCCCAATCTAACCTCACAAATATTGATGAAATATGGCCTTTTTTAGAAGGCTTTAAAAAATATTTCTAATCATTTAAACAAAATATTTTGTATCCAGAACGTTTAGGCAAAACTACAAACTATATTTTAAAATTATACTTGGATCATTTCGAAAGGATTTTAGCACAAATTGTTTACAACGAAAATCGCGAAATATTGTCAACAAGAAAAACCACTGTTTTGAACACTCAATATCACACTTTCACAATTTATAATTTCTATGCTTCTTAATTAAATATATTAAATAATATATTAAACTTTATATTAAATCAAATTTTGACTAAATTTATAGCATTTATTACAATAAAACAATTACTTCTAATTTTCACTTTTACGCACCGATTTTTGACGTCAAACACTGCACCACCTATTGCTAGCGCCGCGTAGTATCAAATGTAAGAAGGTGAGTTAAGAAAATGGCTCATTCCTTCAGAAAATAGAACATTTGGTTGCGCACAAATAATAATGGTGGCAAAAAATATAACCATGCTGTGCACGGTTTATTATAAAAATACAAAGCTAAATATTTTTAAATGGCATTTATATATTTGTCTCTTTCGCACTTACAGAGTTTTCATGCAATGTACACAAAGGATAACCATATTTATTGAGTCACGACCTGTATAATATGATTATATCATGTCATATCATTTGGTCATAATTTAGTAAACATATCGAAATAACACCTAAAATGTTTTGGGCATTATTTCGTTTATTAATTTTGTAATTTTTGGACAGTATTTCGAATATTTATATATATTTTATAAATTGGGGCTTAAACATTTTTGGACTTTTTCCTGTATCTGATATAAGTTGTTTTTTACTTCATTTTTGAGAAATTCGGCCGAATTTTGAAAAAAAAAATCAAGTACTGGTTTGGAATTTTTTTTTTGTTAGTGTACTTTTGAAAATTTGGGAAAATTTGCTCGCTTTTTATTCCCGCGGTATTGTGCTTATTTTCAATCACGTGTTTTTTTAAAATTTCTTACAAAAATGAAGTCGCGTACCAACCCATTGGTAGCTTGTTCTTTTTTAAATTTCAGTGTGAACGATGACATTTATGTTCTGTATGCAACGTTTTGGGGTGGAACTAATACCAATTTCATTTCAAATGATTTAATGAGAGACCACGCAAGCCGTTTAGACCCAAGATCGAAATTATATTTTCAGAGATGGCAACTACAACATCAATTTCAAATTTTTCGAAAGTCATTAAATTGAATCTACAAGTTGCACTTTTGATAATTTAAATTAAATTTTAATAAATTATGTTTTAAATTATTCTTTAAAATACATTCTTTTCAATGTTCTTAAACTTTTTTTTTTTATTTGGAGAGCCATAAATAGAGTTGTTCATTACCTCTGGGATTTGAAAATAATGTTCAAAGTGATAAGTAGATGACGCTCTTTTTAAATCAGAATCACAATTAAAACTTATTTTAGTATTAGAAGCTGAACTAGATTTCCTTGCACTCCATTTACATCTAAGGAAAATATCTCCATTTTAGTCGAAGAATCATAATTTCAGAGGACAAAAAATGTATGCGACCGCCAGATGTCGGGCATACTTAACAACTCTATAAACTACAGTAATGAAAACCGGGACTAATACTTACACTATATTTAAAAATGTTCAGACAATTTTTTATTGAAAAAAACGAGAAAAAAACGAGAAAAATACTATTTAATAATTATTTGATAATGTTTTCTTATCATAGTCTGAATTATGTTCTTAACGTGATAATAGATGTGAGTATGGGCTAGGAGTAAATATCTACCAATGAAATTGCTCTATTAAAATTCAAAAAAGAAAACGGTGGTTAATTTATATACATCGTTTGCAGATGAATAATAATTCATTCAAAAATTCAGACTTTGGTAGGTATCCATTTTTGTATACAAAATACCAAGGTCTGATTTCAGGTTAGAAAAATGAATAATAAGCTCATGTTCTATCGATGTATCATGTATGGAACAGATTCTATTTTAAGACATTTTCAGTGAATATATTTCAATGTGGCAATACCCAGTTTTAAAAAAAACACACACACATATTAAATGTTCTTTTATGATTCAACACCGAACAACACACCGAATTTCGTCATCATATAAGTACATGACAGCAACTACTACACACTATTCATTGTGAATCAAACATATTTTATTAATTCTTTTTCCGAAATAGACGTATAAATTTTTGTTCCTTCTAAAAATATGGCTTATCAGGTAATTAAAACATATTTCAAGTGTACATTTTATGGTATTTGTTTATAGTGTCATATTTACTATTTGAATTTTATTGAAATTATATGTAATTATATGTAATATCAGAAATATTAGATAACTCTGCCATTGTGCAAGTTACACACAATTAATTTTCGTCAGTGTTTATAGCCGCATAAAGATGGAACACGCCTATACATAAAAACATAAAATGAAATAATTCCTATAGCCAAAATTTTTGATTGTGTGTGGGTGACCTTCAATTTATTCGTGTCTGTTTTATTCCTAATTGTTTAAATACTTGCTTAATAGAAATAAATTTATCATGTGAAAACAAAATCAAATAAACTTATAAATTCAAATTTTCAATTATTCTTGAGTGCATTTTTAAGAAACTATATAATTGTATGTAATGTATATTATGCATATATTTCAATTGAAGAGTTTTCCTGTCCACTATTAAATATTATTCAAGCTCATAATTAATTGTTTAAAATATTTAAATTTTTAAAATGACATGTGAAAATGACCACTTACATTGCATTCATTACTCATTAATAAAAGAATGTTTTTAATTATTTAAGGGTTATCCTGGACAAGGTGGACAAGGAGGTTATCCAGGCCAAGGAGGACAAGGAGGCTATCCAGGCCAAGGCGGACAAGGAGGCTATCCTGGGCAGGGAGGACAAGGAGGACAAGGAGGTTATCCAGGTCAAGCAGCTCCTGGCGGTTATCCTGGGCAACAAGCCCCAGGCGGATATCCAGGATATAATCCACATCAAGGGGGAGGCTATGCTCCACCAGCAGGTCATGCACCAAGTGTTCCTGGTATATCACCAGATGTGCAAAGAATGTTTAGTGCTGTTGATACAGATGGATCGGGTAAAATTACTGCCAATGAATTAAAAGCTGCCTTACAAAATGGAAAAGGACAAGGTTTTTCTGATAAATGTTGTCAACTCATGATTTGTAAGCTTTAGTTTAGCCTTAATGTCTCATTTCAAAAACATAAAAAACTGGATTGTTAAATAGAACTTTAAATTATTGTATATTATTTTTACAGCAATGTTTGATCGTGAAAATAGTGGAACCGTTGATATTCATTCATTTGGTAAATTGTTCGATTATATTAATCAATGGCTGAACATCTTTAAAACTTACGATCGAAATGGCTCTGGACAAATTGACGATCAAGAACTCAATCAAGGTAACTAAATAAAAATATTGCATACAGAAAAACCTGAACATTTCTCAAATAAATAAATTCTTATTTCTCATTCATACAAATAGCATTCTCACAAATGGGATTTAATTTCTCGCCACAATTTACTAAACAACTAACAGCTAAGAGCAACGATCACAGGGAAGTAAGTGTTGATGAATTTATTGTACTTTGTGTAACCGTCCAACGATTAACAGAAGCATTTCGTGCTCGAGATACACAACATAATGGTGTGATTTCCATTAACTTTGAAGATTTCTTATCCGTTGTTTTAACCAACACCAATTAATATAATATTTAAATGATCGATGGAATTCTGAAATATTGGGCCTTTATATATTTTAAATTTATTTTTGTAAAGACACATTTAATAATTACTACTTAAAACATTCTATATACAAATACATTAATATTTAAGTATGAAGAAGCTATATTTCTAAAAAAAAAACTAAAACTTTGCCAATTGCATTCAAATATTATATAAAATGTGTTTCATCTAAATTATTTAAGAGAAAGTTAGTTTCACTAATTAATTTACATTTATTGAGAACGACTATCTCAAATAAATGGAGTAGTTGAAAAAAAAACATATTTCTATTAAATAATTTTTAATTTATAGAGAAATGAAATTGGTTAATTGTTCGAATTTGTTTTTTTTTTTTTTGTTTTGCAACATTTTATCTCAAGCATTTTTTCAATTTTATTCGTTATTATAAAAGGAAAAGAAAAAATTACTAGTTAATGTAGCTCGAATATTGTTTTGTTTTTCATTAAAAGGTTAATATGTAATAATAAAAAATCGCTGTGGCTTTATTAAATATTGGATTTTTAATTTTAAACAATGAAAATATTTGATCAATATTTCACTTTTTAAATATCGATAAGAAAGAAAAAAACTGAATGGGTAGACTGGAGTAATTAATGGTCACACTACACCATTAATGATGATACAGATTCATACTAGGTTTTAAAAAATCTGTCGTGTTATAGACATGGAATTTTCAGTTACTTACCTTTTCTCTTGCTTTTATTACATATATTAATAGTAGCATAGGTAAGTTTAGAAAGGCCAGAAAACAAAATGAAACAAAATTTATTCAAACTTATATTCTGTCACTGTGTGTCCATTCTTTTCATTAAATTTATTTACTCAGATTTAATATAATATTATTTATTCACTTAGACTAGAATTTTATAATTTTGTTTTTCTATAAAAAATTGTTTAATTTTTTTTTTTTTTTTACTTTTTATGAACATGATTGCGACTAAAAAGCAAATATTATTAAACTCTTAGAATTAAAATACTTTATAATCAAAAAAAAAAAACTTTTACTAATATTTTATATAATTTGAATTATTTATTTTACCTACAATTTATACAAATTAATGGTTAAAATCCGAAGCACGATTCTTTATATTTTCTTGTATATTTATTTATTTATTTATTTATTTTATTTTATTTTATTTTATTTTATTTTTATTTTTTGAACTTAATATTAAATGAAATTAAAAATGAATATTTAACAAAAAAAGTAATAACGCGAATACTGTATAGTTTGTCTCGTTAAATAAATATGCATTTCTTTTCTTTTTCTTTTTTTTTTTCAAAGAATTTACATATTTGCTGCGTCAGAAACTGTTTAGATTATTACATTGGAGATTTCAATTAATTCTAAATATTTTTGTCGCTTATTTAATTTACTTAAAAATTATATAGATTTCTCTTAAAAAATATTAATTTAAAAATTCATTATAAGATATCAGGCCGATTTCGAAATATTTCTACTTGCATTTCGTTAATGTAATGTCATTGTTCAAAATTATTTAATAATTATTTCTTTTAAATTAAATTACAATAAATTTTTTCAAATATTTTTTTTTTGTATTTTAGATAAGAATCTCGAGACTTATTAGTTTATAAAGTTTATTATTGAGAGTTTTTTTTTTTTTTTATTGTTTTACGTTTTGGTTCTGTTATATAAATTTCAAGTTCTTAAGAAACGAAACCATAAAGTTTTCTTTCTATTTCGTAAAGATTAATATTAAGAATAAGTAATAAAATATAATGTTCAAATTAAAGCCTTAGAATAATGCACGGTATAAATAAATAACAGTCGAGCAATGATTCAGAGTTACTTAAAGAATTTAGGGTAAGTTTAAAGTAAGTTTTAAGTTAGTTTTTTTTGCCAAAGTTTTTTGTTTTTTGACACATAAATTACCGTAAATTTACTCGTTAAATAACTTAATCGTTGCTTATTAATAATAAAAAAAAACAATAAATATTCTATATTTCTGATCAACTTTCGGTAATTAAAAATCATATTATTTATTAAATTGATTAACAACCAAAAGAAATAATTTCCCTAATGAAGGTTTATTTTAATTTAATCATAAAAAAAAGGTAAGAGGCATAGAAATTATTCAAGGTGTAGAAAATTATGAATTTTATTTTCTTAAATAGAAGCATTACAGATCAAATATTTGTTTAATTATTTATTATGCATTAGAAAAAGAAAGCAGTTTATTAATTCAGCTAGAAGAAATTGGTCCATTTTCAATAAAAAATATTTATAATAATTTACATTATTATAATTTAATTATCATTTAGTTTATTTAATGATTTTTTGTTTTCAAGAAATTAAGAAGTATAATGAATAAACATTTGCAGTAAGTAATATTGTGTTAGTTTAGTTAATTATTTAGTTATTATTTTTGTGTGTGTGTGTGTGTGTGTAATAATTTGTATATTTCTTTTAATTTCATTTGAGGTAAAGCTGTAAAAATCTAATTTTAAATATATCTTTTATATATTTGTATAATTATATTTTTTTTTTAATTAATATCAATCTATTATTTTTATTATTACATTATTTTTATTTATATTGAAAAGCTTTATCATCAAATGGCTAAATATATTAAATATTTTCGATTCTAAATTAAAGGACTTTAATTAAATTCAATTTGTTTATTAATTATAAATTATAATTTAATGTAAATATAGTTTTCTATTTAATTTCATTTAATTTTTTCATTTTTCTCATTACTTTTTATTGTGTGTTTTCGTTTGGAATCTATATTTAATTTAATAATTTGATAATTATTTTAATTTTTAGATTTTTTGAGTTTTTTTGCGGCCCCTTTTTCTCGTTAGTTAAGTTATAATCAAATTTCTAAATGTCTAATTAATTTAATATTTTATCGTTTTTTTTTCTTTTTTTGAATATTATATAAAATGATAATTAATTTTAAGTATTAATAATTGTTTTTTGGATGATATTCTCTGTCTCGACTATTCTAAATTTAAATTTAAACAATGAATATCGTATGATTTATGTAATTATCGTATATATGCTAATGACAAACATACCATACAATTGTAATTCAATTAAAAAGTATGAACAAGAATTTTTCTAAGCCGTGAATAATCAAATATATGGCATTATGATGAAATTGAGCCGCCACAATTAATAATAATTAAGTTAAAATATTTAAAAAAAAAATAACTAAGATCTATAGAAGTCATCATGAAAAATAGTAAATATTTTATGGAATAAATTTTCGATCAATTGAATTTTTTTCAGAAGTCTTATTTAATTCTTTAACAATTAATTTGTGCGTTTTATTAAAATTTTCCATTTAAAAATAAAAGAAATTAGATATTCTTTCCTTAAAATAAATAGTTTTTATAATTTTATTTGAGTATTAAATATGTTTTCCGGAAACAAAAGAAATAAAATTAATTTTACCAAAAATAAATTGATGTTTTAATGATGACATGACTAATTCGCATTTATTTCTAGTTTTCAATATTATATTAAAGTTTTTATTTACTTACTCAAGAATTTTTGTAAATGGCTGAATGATTAATCTCTGTACAGTTTAACATTTCGCTAAAATGGTTTTTTTTGTCAGACAATTACAATCGCTAAATGTCTACCAGATGTTATTGATTGAATTCGAATCCATTAAGTATGTCGTTATTTTGATTTCAGTTATTGAAATCTTGTGATTTTTAATTATGCCTTAAGTATATAAACAACGTTATACATATTCTCACAATTATCATCGTGTGCGTACGAGGCAAACATATATAATATGTAATTCAATTAAACAGAAATTTAAAACAATTTATTTACATTATTTTTATATTTAATAAATATTGAGTCATTTTTTCAGTTAAGAATTTAAAAGAAATTAAACACTCTGATAAAACTGTAATTAAATGAAAGAAATATTTCTGAAAAATCATGAATTCATTGAACCATATACGATTATTTTAGATCCAGATTAATTTGCGTAATAAACGAAACCTAAACTTACAAAAAAAAAAAATTAAAATGTGTTTTTAATAAAAATTACTAAGAGTTAAAGTTTATTAACAATTATAATAATAAAGACAAGAAATTAAAGCTTTCTTGACTTTTCTACTTGAATTATTACTTTATTTATTTATTTTTTTTTGTTGGTTGTGTTTTTGGTTTTGCTGAACATTTTTCCATTATACAATTATATTATTACATTTTATTTACATTTTCAGTAATTTCTTTTGTTCATATTATTTAATATTTTCATTTGTAAAGCTCATGTACCATTTTGTGATCCCAATTAAAGGTTATCATTTTTTTTTTTTTATTCTTTATTCATTTTTATATTGTATTCTATTAATTAGATTTCATTTAAACTCTATTTAAATATTATTATAATGAGTGAAGATAATAATTTTATTTTTATTTTTTTATTATGAAGCAGAGAAATATGCATTAATTATGTTATAATTACATTTTATTGAAATGAGAAAAAAAAAATGTGATTCTATTGGTTAGCTATTATTATACCGTTAAACTTTATTTCTGAATGAAATCATTTGATTAATTTATTTTTACTATTAATTTATTATTTTATCGTAATTTAACCATTTTTAACCATAAACCGAAAGAAATTTAAATATACTACAATAATTTTCAAATAATTTTTAAAATAATTATTCAGAAAATATTAATGATATAATTTTGAGCCAATTCTATTTGACACTTACGCTATTCAAAATATACGTAACGCAACGTTAACTTGTATTGCGAATGAGCGTTTTACAAGCGTTTACAAGCATTTATTTAATTAGTTTCTTTTTTTATTATTATTTTGTTTCTGATAATGAATTAAAAATGATTTTCTTTATTATTTTATTTCACATTTAATTTTAATAAATTTTCCATAAATTTAATGCTAAAATTTATAATATTATATTTTTCTAATATATCCTTATATCTTTTAAAAACAAATGTAGTATTTCCATATTAACAACGTTATGTATATCACCTAATTTAATGAGACGCCTAATTACACATTATCTTTTTACAGGCTGAACATTCTACGCTTAATCGAAGATATTTCATAAACTATATTGATCGGACCATTTTGTTGTACAAGGAAGAATTGTTAGTCTTGACGAGAAGTATTAATCAATCTCTTTTAATTTATCATATACATATTTCGGCATAAGCGTTAAATTTTATTGTTTTTTTTTAAAAATATTATATACGGTTTAACCGAAATATCTCATAAACTAAAGCAGATCGATTAAAACTTACGGTAGCAAACAAAAATGTTACTTCTCGTCAAGGCAAACAATTTTTCCTTTTACATTACAATTATCCGATCAAATACTTTATGAAATATCTTCAATTAAACGTAGAATGTTCAACCTGTATAAAGGTAATGTAAAACAGTTTCCTAAAATAATTCTATGAATTATGAATATAAAATCAAATTTATATTATCTAGCTTTTTTTTTCGTTCATTTTTTCCTTTTATGGGGAAGAATTGATGACATAAAAGCAATATGGAATTGCCGATATGTTTTTTAAATTAATTGAAATAATGAAGTCATTTTTTATTTGAACAAAAGTATTTAAGTTTATCGAATGATATTTTTATTATTAAAAAAAAAAAATCGGTATATTGAAAATTGTAGAAAAATTAAAGAAAATAGTTATTATACGATCAGAAATAATAAATCGTCTGATCTACCGTGACATGCGTGACACACTCTGCACATATAAAAGCGTATCTCATTTACTTTCAAATCATGTGCACAGATATATATTGTCTGTTTTATTTTTTTCATATGATCACCACTATCAATAATCACATAGACACGATAGTAAATGATATATTATCCATAAATAAATGAAATAAATAGTCGAAAAATTTTTATTAATCGATGCTGTGGAAAGAAAAAAATAAGTTAGTAAACCGGAAAAGAAATGCTTTGGACTTATAACTTCTCAATAAAATTCGTTTTTTGTTTATCTTTTTAAATATTTAGGTCTTTGAAAAAAAAAAATGTTGGCCTTTTCTTTCTATCGAATAAGTTTCTCTTAATATAATATTGGCCTTTGAAAAATAGTTTTTTTTCTTCATTTTTAAATAACTGGTAAAAACGATATTGCTAACTTTTAATATAATTATTTTTTAAAAAAATCACATACATTACCAAATTTAACCATGACGTCATTGCGACTCATGCAATTAATTAATATTTTTATTTTTTTATTTTTTTTTTAATATAATATATTTTTAAGTGAGATATTTTTTTCTAAAATATAGATTTTCATCGTTTATTATATTTAATTCGTTAAAATAATTATGTATTTACAATATCATTTATATTATGCATAATTAATTTATTATATATAGTTTTTCGCTCCAGAAAAACGCTTGATTTTAATTTTGATTATAAATTTTATTTCTGGGCAAGCTATGCGGAATGACTGATGAAGGTCAATAATCGATTACAGAATTAAAATTAGAAATCGATTTTGAAAATTATAGAAATAATGTGGACATTTTTAAATAAGTGAATAGTAGTTTTTTTTTGAAAATAATAACACAATCAATATTGAAGTCATAGATATATTACTTTGTTTTGAATCGTCTCTTCGATTTAAAAAATTTAGCTATTAAGATTTTTTTTTTTTTAAGTTTTACTTGTGTACGTTTTCGTCGTAAATGTAATTTTATTTGTTTGTTTGTCTAGAATTTATTTATTTATATATATTTTTTGAAACCTTAAATTTAATCGTTTGTTTGTAGAGTGGCTACCGCTAATAATAGTACCTTTTTTTTTTTTTACTTATTTATTTAAAAGCTATAATAGTTAATTTTTTTTTAATTTGAATTTTAGTCTTTTTTAAAAAAAAAAATCGACAATTTTTTTTTTACTTTTCTTATAAAATATGTTTTCTTCGGTTCTTCGCATCACACAGACATTCTTTATTTTTCTAATATTAAATTATACACATTTTGATCGATTTGAGAATTATAACTTTTGCTACTAAAAATTTAGTAACTTTTTGTTCTTTTTATTTTAATTTTTTTTGACTACATGAAATGATCCCTTAAATTTTAGCTAATTTCTTAATTTAATTTAATTCAATTCAATTAATTTTATAATAATGTACATTCTTAGAGTTAATCGTTTAAAATTATAATAATACGAATTGAGTAATTGAATGGTTATAGCAAGTATTATTAATCGACAAACTTATGATGATAATGATAAAATGCTAATGCAGTCAATGATAATTCAGATGAAGAAAATAATTTCTGTTGAATTTTATAATGAAATGAGTTTAAATAGACCCAATCTCATATTCCTTCAGGTGATAATAAGCGTGTAGCTGATGATGACATATCTGGTTTTAATAGATCCATTGATTTAACAGTCGACGATGAATTGTTGACAGTATTTCGTCCAGCAGCTCCATTTTCGGTATCCATTCGTGCTAAATCATGTGTTGAATTAACCTGTAACAGAGTTTTTTGATTTTTTTTTTATAAAAATACATTCGTGGGCATGCATAAACAGTCCATATCATAGAACAAAACCAGTTTTTTATTTTTTTTACCGGACTCATGGGTGTTATGACAATTTCTGTTTTTGCAGCTGAAGCGCGTAATAATGCCGT
This sequence comes from Catotricha subobsoleta, assembly GCA_011634745.2. Classification (NCBI taxonomy): domain Eukaryota; kingdom Metazoa; phylum Arthropoda; class Insecta; order Diptera; family Cecidomyiidae; genus Catotricha; species Catotricha subobsoleta. The sequence goes on from JAABKK020000159.1 coordinate 11,850, forward strand.
ATCTTCATGATCATCGACATCATCAGAACCTTCACAGTCAATATCTTCTTCACCAAAAATATCCCATGGTGGTGATTCTGGATCCATTTCACCTTCACAGTCTAAATCTTCTTCTTCAATATCTTCAACCTCCTCGTCAACAATTACAACTGAAAAATTTGGACGAAAACAGAAAAGAAAATTTGCTTTCTTTTTAGAATTTATTTTTACGTTAATTTTGATTTTGTATAATTCGTAAAATTTATGACATCTTTTTTTTCTTTTTTTTTTGTTTAATTAATTTAAAAAAATTAATTCATTATGAATATATAGCTTATATATTGGTATACATGTTTCACACAATATTTATTAACAACATCAAGTGAGGAAATGGTGGAAATTAACAAATGAAAATAAATATTGTTGCCAAATAAAAAGTTCAACAAAATAAAAAGTAGAAACACACAGCGAAAGATAGAGGCAGTGTTTTGATAGAATAGAATACTTCCAATTATTTTCAAAGTGCAGATTAACGACAATTATATATTTAATTTCAATTTAAAATAAATATAAACGCAAAAATACGTATCCGTAATTATAGCGTTGTCAAATTGACTTTTCTAAAAATATTTTATAATTGAAATTTAACTTGTACTTTGTTTCTTTTTTGTCCTTTGTTGCTTACGTAAATACTAAGTATGTTAAAAGATTTATCCATTTTGTGCAATAAAATCAGCAGATAATTTCATTTAAACGGAATGCGTTTTATATTTACTAATATAATGAGAGATATATTAACGTGCGCACACAAATAATACAAATTAAAATAATTGGTGAAAGTAACAAAAAAAAAAAAAGTATCACGATGCAGTTTTTAGAAATAATATTAGTTAAATGTTTAAAAGCCATTAAATAGAAAATCTTTACAAAACAAAAGAAGAGAAATAAATTAATCTCAAAAGATTCATTTAAATTCTGAGTATCTTCTTCTCATTGGGAAAAATACATTGCTATTGCATCAGTTTTTGCATCGGCGTAAAGAAAAATTGCATATTGACTCAAAACAAAAATCAAAAAAAAAATCGAATACAAAATCAGACAAAGCAATTAAAGGATAACGTCTAGCAAAACTTCCAATAAAAAACCAGAAAATGAAAATAATATGCACCAGTCTGACAACTTTCTTTATAAACCGGACGGACGGCTTTTTTACCTGTTTCAATTTAAAAAACTTCTTTGAGTCCTAGTAAAAAAAAAAAAATGTCCATACCATATAATAATGGCATGAAATTTATACCACCACCAGTGGATACCAAGGTTTGTTTAATTTATACCTTCCTATAATATGAATAATTTTATATTCTAGAAAAGTATATGATTTATGGTATGAACGAAACAAAATGTGCATTCGATACCCTGGTATATTGTATGAATTTCATATCATTATTATATGGTATGAAAAATACTCTTTTTTTTCTCAAGGAAAAGAACTAAAAATCAAAACAATCAATGAACCAAAAATCTTAATCATATCACAAAATTTAGATAACGATCGTGCAACACATAAAAATTCTTAATATAAATGTCGTTTTACAAAATTATTATTGGCAATTTATATTTATCACGATGCAGGATCAATATAAGAAAAGTAGTTAGTTTCATTTATTTAAAAAGAAAAATAACACAAGAACAAAAGTTGTTTAATATAAAAAAAACAAAAAATAATAACAAATAAATAAATAAATAAATAAAAATCTAAAATAAATAATCTGCTGACAATTATTTTTAATTTAAATAAATTATTGTTCTAAACGAAAATACTGAAAATTGAATTATTCAATTATTTTATTTTATTGGTGAATAATAAAATCGTTTATATAATTTGAAATTCTGTGAAATAAATAATTTAATATGTATACAAAACACAAAAAAAAAACCTGCTTGTCATACCTAATTTGAAAATACCCGAAATAAACAAAAACAAAAATTAACAGTCAAATCAATCGATAAAAAAAATCTATTGTCATATTTAAAAATAAAAAGCAGAAACACAATAATTAACATGTACCGGGGATAATTTTTTTTTTTAGAATAAATAAATGTGAAAATATAATCAGAAATAAATAAAAATGAAACAATAGAATTTTGAAAAATTAACCATAAAATAATATAGTAAGTGAGTCGTGTAATTACACCTCGCTTTATGAACGATAATAATTTATTTAAAAAAAATATATATATAAGTAATAATAATAATAATAATAATAATAATTTAAATGATAAAGAAATAAAAAAAAAAAATAATATATATATTTATATAAACAAGACAAAGGGAATGAATTACACCGACATTCGACACAATATTGAACATAGTTTTTTTTTTTTTTTTTTTTTATTATAGGTATTATTAATTTATTATTGACTCACTATGTTTTAAAATTGATTAGGAGATTATTTTTATTTGAATTAATTTTGTGAGTGTGTTTTTGCGACGCGTCAAAAGAGCCATCAAAATCGATTTCATTTAGAGATTAACACAATATCAAACGTAAACAAAATTAAAATTAAAACAAAACAAAATTGGAATAAAATCGAACAATTTTTTTTTTAATTTTGTTTTTTTTTTGCTTTTAATCTGTTCTCAATTAGAAATTTCTTTGACATTTAGGTATATTCAATTTAACGAATATGTTTTGTTTTTTTATTTTTTTTTTTTTAAATGTATTTTCTGTTTAATGTCCATTTATAGTTAAATAATATTTTATTTTATAACCATGTAGAATGTAAATGTAGGTAAACAATTATTATTTTTCATTTTTATTGGTAACTATTAGAGTTTTATTTTATTATTTCATATTTATTTTTGTTTTTTTTTTTTAATCTGAATAAAATGCGCTTTGTTTGAAATCGGTAAAAATGGATTTTGGCAGGGCAGATATTTTGGTTTTAAATCAACGTTGTTACATAACGATCATTATAAATTTGAAAAATATTCTGATTATCATCCCATAATAAAAGATTATTTTGTTGGCTCAATTGACAGTCACATTGATGTTATAGCGATGTTGATGAAGAGTAGCCATCATATGACGCTGCTGGAATTAATATTATTTGCAATCGATTAAAAAAATGAATTGAATTATACAAAAAACACAAAATAAAACATCAACAACATTTATTCATTTACTTCTTCTTTATTATTTTTCATTTTTTTTTTTTTTTGTGTAAGAAAAACTTTTTTAGTAAAATTATTATTGAATTTAATTTGATTGCTATTTTCACGAAAATTATATTTCTCATCTATTTTTTTTATCTGGTTTGGTAATTTTGTTAATGAAAACTGAGCATATTATGTCGCTTTTCTTTAAATATTTACTTAAAGAATGTTTTTTTTTTTTTTTTAGTGATATTTGTATTATCGCGAATATCACAAAAGAAAACCGATATAAATGCTTTATTTTCCTGAATAAGTTTTGGTTGAAAAGCTTAAATGTGCGAATAGTGTTATTATAAAAGTAAGCTTTTTGATAAGTTTTTCGGCTTGGTTGTGGTTATTGTTTGTATTATTTAATAATTATAGTTTTGATGAAAAGCTGTCAATATGCATTAAAAATTTCAATCGAAATAATGTATTTTTATTTGTTTTTTAAGCACCAATGGTATCGAAAATAATCTTAAATAACTTTTTATTTCGAAAAATGATGGTGTTAATGGGGATTGATAATTAATTTGAAATATCGTTGAATATTAATATTGATTCTAATTAAATATTCAACTTATTTATACAAAATACAACAAAAAAAAACATATACTTAATTTAAGAAATATTTTTAAAATACATAAGAAGAAAATCAATCAGTTTTATTTTACTTAAACATATACAAATGTTTAGTGTACAAAAAAAGAATTCGAAAAATATCATTTTCACAAGAGAGATAAAAATTTCGAAATCTATTTCTTTGAAAAAAGGTTAAAAAAGGAAATATCACGCATCATTCAACAATGATTTGAAGTTGTTTTCATCAACAAGTGATATATTATTACACATTTTTGAATAGAGGTAAAATTGTAAGACAATATATGGTAGCCATAGCATTGAATATATACAATTTGTTATGATTCTTATTTATATTAGGGTGGCCCTTATTTTTGAAGTTTTAAATTTATTTGTTCCCTTTCCCTAATGGATACAATCAGAAAAATACGGGATCAATCGGATGAGGGGAAAGCCTGCCCAGAAAAGAACATTACATTTTGTATGAAATCCTGCTACTAAAAAATTAAAAAAAAAACTTCAAATTTAAATATATATTTAAAGATACGCTAAATTTCACACAAAATGTTATCGGGCGCGGTTTTCCCTCATCCCATAGACCCATATTTTGCTACATTTTTTTTAGATTTAAAGAAATGAGATTTAGTGGGGGTCAGATTAAAAATGCATGATAACATTTTTTCCTCCATTTATATAAGGGCCACCCTAAAGAATATTTAATTTAAATTCTTTTTCCTATAAATTGAGAATTTTGTTTCTTATGATTTAATACGAAATCATCTTTCAATGAAATTTGAACTTTTAACATGGTGTTTGAATACAGATAACACCATCAGAGAAAAAAACAATACATTTCAGAGAATCATTTTTCTGTCATAACTGTACCCAATTACCATTCATTTCATAAATAAATAATTTTCGATATTTTCTTGTTTTTCATCAAAAATATAATTGATTAAATAATTACCAACCAATTTTATTACAATCATTTTTTAATTATATAAGAACAGAAATTAATGTAAATTGCATTTGAATTAAAATAATTCGGTAAATAATTATCACTTTGATAATCATTTTCTTAAAACTTACTTGAACTTTCAGTTATTGTCTTTGGGCTATTTGGTTCAATATCAGGTTCGGTTTCAATGCACACACTATGCTCAGGAAGTCCACTCATTAAAACTGGTTCCATTTGATCTGCATCTAATGCAGGTACTACTATCACAACATCACCACTACCATCATGTTGAATTGCATTATTGCCAACATATTGATGTGGTATTGAACTATTTCAAATTAAATAATTAATCAAAACTTGCTATTTATATTTAAATATTCTTATTATGTATTATGTATTATGTATTATTATTATTATTATTTATAATCACTAACCTTAATGTCACACGTTTTTTAATTCGATTACCTAAATCTGAATAACCACGATGCATTGGTGGTCGTTTTTGTTGTACAACTTGGTCAAATGATTTTGTTATAGGTGAATTTGGTTCCGAAAATTGTTTATCTACTAATATTGGTTTCGGCTGTATATACCAATCGATCACATTCATTTAGAAAAAAAACAAAAGATTTCGCATTATTTGTCAAAAATCACACTGTTGAATATTTTCTCTTAATTATTTATAACAAAAAAAAAAAAAAACAAACCATAAATTACCTTTAATGAACTTCCACTTACCATGGAGGTTGTTGTCGTTGTTAATATACCACCACCTGGTGGAGGTTGATTATTTGGGGGATTCTTATGGTTATTGGAATGTGGATTTGTATCAGGAACTAATGGAAGTGCTAGAAACCTTTCACGGTCTTGCATATAAGCCTTAATTAATATATCTAATTTTTCTTCGATGTCAGCCACCTACATTCATTTTTCGAAAGCGAAGAACACATCAGCATACAATGAAAAAAAAAGAAGAAAAACAGAACGAAAGAAAGAAAGACAATCAAATTAATTTATTCACAACTTGAAAGAGGTTTGTTGTTTAGGTATTTGTAATACTTTGATGATAGTAATTAATAGTACAATAAGTAATAAATTTTCTAACTCACCGATCTTTCAACTTTAACAACACGTGATGCTAAACTGATTTTTGATGCGTAAACATCTTTTGCTTTTGAACCTTGTTTTCCAAGTATTTGATCTAATCTGTAATATGATTTTCCATTAATTTATGTGTTACAATGGATATATGGGGTGATTAGAAGGTTAGTACAACTAGAAATTTTACGCGTTAACTTTAATCTTAAATATGCGGTTTAATTTGCATAATTATAATGAAAAAGCTATTTCTAAAACTAAGCTGTTGCTAATTTTCTAAATATTATATAGGAAACAGTAATTTAAATGATAATAAATAATATAAGTATAGTTAGTTAGTTATATTTTGAATTCATAGAAAATTAAATATGTACAAACTAATACCTACCAATATTTGTTGATGTAATAATACACTTGTACATAAAATACTAAATACAATTAAAAGCAAATTAAATAATAACACAGAATTTACCTTCGAAATTTATATATTTATTCCGTTTTGTTTTATTAACATGATGAACGCTTTAAATCGATATTTTAATTTAATTCGAATATATCAAGTGTGAACTAATGAACTTTCATCATGTTAAACAAATTTCTTTGTTAAAAGTAATAAAACAAAAAATAATAATAATAATAAAAAAAAATGCTTGTTATAAAATAGCTCCCAGCACACAATACCAGTAGAATGGCGCAGTATGTTTTTTTGATTTTGCTCTATATTGTTTGTTTTACTAATATTATCTGATCTCGTGTAATGAAAGCTTTTTGCTTTTTTAATGAAAGCTTTTAAAGTGCCACATAATGCATAATTCAATCTAAAAACGTTCCATAATGCATACAATAAAATAAGCAAAAATCACTTTAAAAAAATATATATAATTGTGAAACAGATTGAAAACCATAGTGTAAAAATTAATTGATTTTGAAATTTCTTTTCTTTTCCCTTTTTTTTTTGATCTTAATATGGGTTTTTGTATGTACAGAAATGATTTTTGTTAGGTAGATAGGATATAAAAATAAGTGTATATATTCTACAAAGCACGAAGACACAATTTTTGGATAAATAAATCGAACTTTTTAATGCAATTTTTAATTATTGAAATTCAAAGAAATGATATAATTTCTAGAATTTTCTATCATACGGCATTATTTTCTATTGAGCCTATTGGCCAGCCTCTATATATGTCTTACTTCCACCGTTTTATATTTTATTTCATTTTATCAAAAACATGAATATGAAAAGAAAACGAGCTCCGGTTATACACAATCAATAGCATTACTTATTTCTCTATGTCGTGTATATTATAAACAGGAAATTCCATATTTGAACATTGCTCTGTTATAGAATTGTTTAGTGGTGGATGATATGTTGACATATAAATAATTAATATACATATTCTATTTCAGAATTAAAATTAAATTAAGTTCTTGCGTCTTTTAATTGTAGTGTTCGTGAACTAATACACTCATTATTATAAGAAAATTCATTAATGAGATGAATGGTAAAAACTCTATTCTATTATTCTATAGTTTATAAATAGCACTGCCTAAAGAGTGAAAATATATGGTGCAATTAAGAGATAGTCAAGATATAGATTTAGATACAGTTATCCCCTTGTGAAGAAAAAAAAACTTATTTCATACCGTATAATGGTATGATATTCATATCACATAATTGATTCCAAAGTATATATTTTTGAACCTTTATATCAAATTTTATGATATAAAATATTTCATATACCATAATACGGTTAAACAAGGGTCCATAGATTAAATAAAAGGAAATTAATACTTTTTAGTTTTTTTTGCATTTAAAATTATTTTATATTAATATTTTTTCTTTTGTAAATAGGAATTCAGTCAGTCAGAAATTTATGGTTTCTGTTGTCTTCATTCATTACACGTGAAAAATTCATTTGTTATATTTTCATCAGAAATTGATTCTGATATGGTTCTACCGGTTTCATTATTTGGTAATGTAGCACATTGTGTTAAAATAACCATAGAAGTGTCTCGGAATAACTTTAAAATATATAAATATATCTTTACTACCGATATTATTTAAATAAATGTATTTATATTATACATATATTTGATGGATGTAAAAGAAAGCTTTTCATTTTATTGAAATTTTCTTCTTTTTGTTTTCATTACTTTTTCTAGAAGCGGAGTAGCTAAATAAAAGCTTATGTAAAGAAAAGTGTTTGTTTTCTAGTTGTTTTTTTTTGCGTTGTACATTTCATAACTTCGATGAGCTAAACACTGAATTCTCGCAATACAACCAAAATTACTAGAATCCTGAATATTCGATTCACCAAAATATTACGATTTGAAGCGTATCATTTACAGAATTTGATAAATTGAGATTTTAATGAATCGAGAACTCGGGGCTTAAGTTTTCGGAGTTATGACACGTTCTCTGTTTTTTTTTTTTTAATTAAATTTTAGCTTTTACCTAAAACTACGTATAATTATTTAAATAAAAAAAAAATGTTTATTATACCGTTGGTATTTAAATTCAAAAGCTCAATTTAATTAAGACCAAATTTAAAATGGATCAAATATTTTGATTTTTTCTAGTGATTTGAAATAATTATATGATATTTGTTTCTTGAATTTATCTTTTGATTTTTACTTTATATGATTGTATATATATGTGGAAACCTGTAACCTAATTCTACAAATTTTAATTAATAATTTTGAATTAACCGTCACATAAATAACATTTGTATTTCTGCAGTCATCACAAAATCTAATAAAAAAAAAAAGAAAATTGAATTTTTCCAAGTAACATTAATATTTAACATATTATTAAATAGATCTTATGTTGTCTGCAATTGTTTTATTTTCATGTGGCGGAATTCATTTTCGTAACCTTTTATAACTTACATTATTTTCAAACATAGGTATTGACACTTAATATTTTTTTAATATGTATTTCATTTGTGCATAATTTTTAAAATATTTATCATTCATTGCTTTGATTAAGTAAGTATTGTAAGCAAGTATATAATCTCAGCAAGAAATAAAACATTTTTTTTTTTTTTTTATTTGGCAAGGAAATAGTTGAATTAGGCCCATACATCACAAATGTGTATAAAAGAGTATTATGGATAACAAAATAATATTCGGGCTCTGTTGGTTTTTCTTTCACTTTATAGCTTATTTTTTTTTTTTTTCGTTCATAGTGACATTGAATTTTAAGTTAAGGAATTTTAAAAATCACATGTCAATTTAAATAATTTTTAATAATTTCAAATTGTGACTTGAAAAATTTCTTAATTTTAATATAAATTCAATAGAGTTGTCAGTAAATTATATTTTTAATTGAAATTATCTTGAATAAATAGAAATAATAACCGGGGGGGGGAGAGGTAGGTAATTGAAAACCACATTTAGTGAGAACAAACATAAAATGCAATGGATAAACAGATAAACATTTAAAATTGACAAAAATATTTTAACAAATAATGGTTTTAATTGAAATTAAAAAAATAATGGAGAAGAAATAATAAATAGACAATCACACGAATAAGTACAACGTAAATAACATTTATTTTATATAAATAGTCTTGCGTAATCGTATTTGTTTACAATTGATCGACCTTATATAAGATTTTTTTTTTGAGATTAATTTACGAATGATTCTAAGACTTTTTGCTTTTGTTTACATTGAATGAATATGTGTGTAGAAAATAAATTCTTTTCAAAATTAAATTTAACTTTTCTTTCGCAATTTTGTGCGAAAACCGGAAGAAATCAATTCACTTGGTGTCAGGTGAAAATAGGAAACAAGAAGATGAAATGATATTGAACTTCTTGAAAACATTTAAATAATACATAATTAAAATACGAATGTCTTAGAATTTCAACAAAAAGGATTAATCTCATTGCTTTTTTTTTTTGATCTTCGAAATACAGTTCAAAATTGAACAAACATTTTGGTATGAAAAATTCAAAATCATAAATATGTTTTTGTCAATTCCTTAATTCATAACCTGGATCATAGCTTAACAGAGATTCTTATAAGTACGAAAAATAAATGTTAACAAAATAACATGAACAAATACAGAAAACAGGATATTTTTTAAAGTAGGTACCGACAACATATACCATTCAATCAAAACTATTTTAATATTTAAACTTTAAGTTAAATACGAAATTAAACAACCATTTATTCATTTGCAAAGAAACAAAATAAAGTATTTGGAATTTAGAAAAAAAAACTATTTCAAAAATTATAATTGAAAACAAAACCAAAATATTTGAAAGATAAGGAAAGTATAAACAAAAAAAAAAAAATTGTTTTCTTTTCTTTAAGCTCACCTAAACTGAAGATTCCTGACTCTATTTAAAAGGTCTGCATGGCCAGAAGAATATTGTTCTATAACGTCTTTTACATCGTATGGCTTTAGAGCTTCACGAAACTTTTTCCGTGCCAAAAAGTATTTCAGCTATTTGATTTGCATAAATAGATATAATTTTTTGTTTTTTTTTCTATTTTTTTTTTTTTTTATTATGTTTTATTTGTTTGGTTATAACTTAATACTCTGAAATTGCTTAAATATATATGAAAAAGATTGTCTCAACGTTTTAACCACCTCTAGATAATATTTTCAAATTTCAAATACATTAAACCATATATTTGAGCACATACTTTTTTATTTATATATGTCAATTGAAATAATATACTATAGATATAAGTATATAAAAAGTCTGAATTTTTTTTTATGAGCTCACAAAAAAATGTTCGAATTTGGAAAAAAAAATAAAAAATATCTTATTTTCAGCTTCCCCTCATCACAGAGTGAACAAAACAAGATATGATAATTTGCCACATCACTTAGACAATATACCAAAATAATTCCCATGAGATGGTTATAATGCCTTCAAACATCATTATATTTTGATCGTTATATGTATGAATAAGTAGCTGTCTTGTGACGATCTATATATAATTCTGTATATTATAGAAAATTATTACACATTTTTATAAATTCTTCTTATTGTATAACAAACGATAAAGATTACATTTTCTTTTTTTCCTTTGACATACAATTTACGTCACTGTAAATGTTTCAATTAAAAATTTGGTCGATTTGAAAAATGTTTCTGGTTATTATTTGCGTTTTGCGTCATTTCCGTTTAATTTTATTTATATAGCAAAGTTTATTTCGAGTGTTTACTTGATTATTGCTAAATTTTTCTCAGTCACTGGTTTTTGGAATGCTTTAAATATGTATGGAATGCAATTAAAGATACTGAAGATATCAGTTTTTTTTTTTTTTTTTTTTTGTATCAACAAGGATTCCTATAATCTGGTATTCAATTGATTTATTTCTTTCTTTTATTTATACATCCCGCTTGTTTGTAAACCTATCATGTCGTACATGACAAACTAAAATTGAAAATTGCAGTCTAAATGACAATATCTTTTTATTGGTTGTCAAGAAATAAATAATTTTTACAAAATGCTTTCGCTGTGTGTGCTAAATTGATAAATATAATAAAATATTTGAAGGGAAAAAAAATAATAAACCACTTAAATGTTATATTGATTGGATTGCAATTGAAAATATTTCCATTTCATTGAATACACGGATACATTGTGCATGTTCGTTTCGAAGTTTAATTGTATAAAGTAACAATTGTTACATAGATAGTTTTCATACACAAAACGATACTAAACATTTCAAAATATAAGTGGAATAAATGTATTGCATTTTTGAGAAATCATTTCTCTATTATAAATATATTCCTGTGGCTAATTTAATGAAAAAATAAAATGCTTTTGTAAATCTAGATTTAAGAAAATTGAAAATTAAAAAAAAAAAATAAGATAACTGGTGGCAAATCAAGCATATTGTGTGCTATATTGTTCTTAGATGAGAGAGATTCTGTTCTTGCCTTTGGGTAACACAATTATTTTCGTGATTTTTTTTCTTCTTTTAAATATGTAATAATAGTAAAAAGAAAAAAGGGATTTTCTTCCATTACCACAATTTCTACGCATATTATATAATTTATGTAGATGTAGGCGTTAAGCCAAAGATACACCTTTTCGTTTTCACATGTCTGAATGTCTGATATATATAAATAAAATACATTTTCATACATCGTTTATTATACTCTTGTCTAACCTAGCTTCATTTATTTATTATATATAAAATAATGGTATATACGGTTTCACATTCACAAATCACAATTCATATTTCATGTGGAAATAGGAGTACGTGTAACGTGTAAATTGAATGCATGTAAAATATGAAATCAAGTGGCTGGATACAAAACCGCGCAAGGAAAAATTATATTTAGTTGGAATTATGATTTTCAAGATTTTATGCATTATGAAATTGCAGCTTTCGCAACTATTCCGTCATTTATCGAGACGTTCAATAAATTTATTTTCTCATTTTTTATTTTTATTTTTTATTCTACAAATTTTCTATTCAAGAACATTACGAATATCAATTTTGCTTAATTCGGCGAATTGATGCGAAATGATATGAATATTAAATTTGAATACATTTTATTTAATGAACTAATCAATTTGATGTTATAGAGAATAAATAATATATTTTTAATAGATAATATTAGTCAGTTGGTTAGTTATAGTTAGGTAGTTAGTTAGATAAATAAATAGATAGACTGTACACTTTTTCTTTTTTTTTTTTTTGCTGAAAAACAAAAAAAATAATATTATTAATTAGACAAAGACATTAGAAAAATGTGTTATTTAGAATGTTATGTAAAACAGTAACAATTAGAAAAGAAGTACCAGGATTTTGTTTTTTGAAGAAAAAAAAAAGTCATAGTTTTGTATATAGTTTGATGTTTGATCTAAGAAGTGAGTTATTATAATATTTATATATTAATTTATGCTAAAAGAAATTTTAGTATTAAATAGATTTTGTTTAATTTACTTTCAGTTTTTTTTTTTTTACAGATTGAAAATGTGTTACACTAATTTCTTGCCTGTTTCAAAAAATATAAACAAATAAATAAATAAATAACAAAAAAAAAAACAAAAACAAAAAAGGATAAGAATAAAAAAAAATTGTTATTTATGCTAATTATAAATAATTAAATAGAAAATGAAAATCAAACTATAAATCACTACTGATCAAAAAACATTAAAACATAAGAAAAAAATAAACAATAATTAAAACATATAAAAATAATGAAGAAATGAAAATAGAATTACAATACCCACAATACCACTCGACATTTAAGAAATAGAAATCAGATATTAATTTTATTCATCAACGGAACGATTAAATACAAAAAATTACGTAAAATAGTGTTAAAATATTGTGTTTTTTTAAGTTACATTTAAATGTTAAATTATGCGTTACTATTTAAGTTTAAATCATAGAAAATAATAATAAAATAAAAATAAAAAATATTTTTAATGAATTAGTAAATAGTTATGTTGAATTTTATAAATTCAATAAAATAATAAATTAAAATAAATTGTGGGGAATAAGTCCGCTCACCTAAACTGAAGGTTCCTGACTCGATTAGAATTTGGAGACAAAAAACATGAAAATTGAATAAAACATTAAATAAATAAATGGTCATAAAATAATAATAAAATAAAATCGAGCGAACTCATCAGCGATATTTTTATATATGGTTTTATTTGGTAATTTTCTTTTTTTTTTATCTTCTACTATTTGATGAACTGTTTGTTGTACCGTGACTTTTTCTGCTAATTGGTGTTTAAAGGCTTCAAACACAAGAAATAATATGGTTTTTTACATTTATTGCTTTCTTTATGTTCTTGTAATCAAGATTATAGCATTATTTAATTTAATAGGCGTAAATTACGTTAATAATAGCAAATAACATTTTTTTTTATAAAACTAAATAAGACATTCTAATAATTGTTTGATGTTTGTTAAAGCCAACTGATTAAAACAAATGAAATTCAGTCAATATGATAGACATCTAATATAAACCAGAACGAGATACTGAGATACCGTATTGTAGATACATATATGGATGAAAAACTAATCACATAAAAGTCGAAAGAGTTTATTTTTTTGTTTATAGAAGGCTTGCAGTGTATATTGGAATAAATCAATTACATGTTTTGCTTTATTTTACTCTTATATTAAAATGATTTCAAGATTTTAACGATTAAATACATCGAACAAAACAAAAATGGCGTATTGCCAGTTGTTTATCTAATTAATTGTTTTGTTTAAAATGTTCTGTGAATTTTAATATGAATATGAATCTATATGTCTATATATCGAGTGCTTTGCTCATTATATCTTACTTCCCCGAATTCAATTATTGTTGTTTAATTATACTTTTTAAATTTTAATTATCAAATTATACCAATAAATGAAACAGATCAATAACAATTTGATTTGTGAACAAAAAAAAAAAAAAATCAACAAATGAAACCATATAATAAATTGCAAATGAGTTCGCTTCGATATTTAATATACGGTCGGGCGCGCACCTCACACGTAACAAGAGATCTGAATGACCTGCAGCATACTGCTCCATAACATCTTTAACATCATAGGGTTTTAAGGCCTCCTTAAATTTACGTCGTGCTACAAAATACTTCATCTGCCATATTGTTGAAGGGTGTTTTTTTTTTTTTTTTTAGACAAATCAAAAACCAAAACAAATAATGAAAAGAAAAAGAAAAAATATGAAAATATAATAATCACAGACAAAAATTAATATCAAAATTAGTCTTAGTGTTATTTCATTGATCAATCAAATATTTAATTTTTATTATTGTTTGTTGGGTTCTGTATGAGTTAAATATATTCGGTACATTTCTAATCGGAAAGAATATAAATTACCTTTCTTATAAAACGTATCGCTGTTTTATGTTGATTTGTTAGTTGAACACATCGCTGTTCATCGTCTTCATCTATTAGAAATTAGAAAAATTGAAATAACTTTTATAATAATAAAATGTCTCAAACAAATAATAATGATAATTTAAAAAAAACAAAAAACAAAAAAAATTGTGTGATTTTTAATGGAATTTAACCTGTAAATTACCAAATAATCTAAACTAATCAAATCAGTGAATTTCAAATTAAATTTATTGTTTTTTCTTCATTTATATACAATTGCAATAGTGTGCAAAATAATATGGTTTTAATTCATAAATCTTGGGTCTATAATTTATATATTTATATGTATAGGATTTAGAAAGCATGTAAATTACTAACAAGGGAGTTGTTAATAATATTTTTTTATTTTATTATACATGTTTCAATATATTATTATATTTATTACGTGCACATTGTAACATGCACTTGCATATTTTACAACTAGTTGGGGCAAACAAATGGTAGGGTGATAGATACGAAAACACAATAGCTTAAATTTAAATATTATGTTACTAAAATACATTATTGTTATTCAGGGCATTTGAGGTATAACATTGTGGACAAACAACAGACAACCAAACAATTATATATATAATGTTACAATTACAATAAATATCGAACAACATGTAAGTGAAAATGATTTTACAAAAATGAAAAATTGTTTTTAAAGCTTATAAATATTTGCAATAGTTTTATATAATCCTTCAGTGCAATCTAAATTCGTCAATTTTCTCCGTTTTTTTTTAACTTTTTTTTTTTTTATTTATTTATTATGGACCATTATTAATGTGGTCAGCATATATTTCTTCCACCTACTGAATGCTGGCACAACGAGCAACGACCCAATACCGTAATGATTCAAAACTAATCATATACAGTAGAATTCATATATAGATTCAAAAGATAAACTCTTCACACATTAAGCTTTCGTATGTTTTATTCCGCTCACTCTCATACGTTTTTTTAAATCTATATAAAATTTCTGGTTTACTGAAGTATTTTAATTCACAATCAAACGATTCGATATACTCGTAATTGAATTCTGTACTTCATATAAAAAATGATTATATTTTATTTTTTTAATTTTTATTTGCCTTAACTTACTACAAAACGTATTATAATCAAATTATTATACGAGTACATTAAAATAAACTAAAAAAAATGTATGTATAATTGTGAATTAAGATTCCAAGGCAATATTAATTAATAATAAATTTATTTCGTCTTTTTTTTTTTTTTATTTGTTTGGAGCGTCTAAACAGCGCAACCAGGCAAACTAAATTTATATTTTACTCTTGAATTCAAATATAAATACAATAAATACACCTCTATTCTTAATTGTTTTAAAATTCTTACACGTAATTTATTTAAACCATAACATAAATCGTACGTCAAATAAATTAAACAATCAAACATTGGCTGTAAATTATATTTTATTGATAAAGTTTCTACAACAACAACAATCTATAAATTAATACTAAATATCCAGACTATTTTCTATTTAAAGAAAATTTTAATAAATAATCACAACAATCAATGGTGAATAAAGAAAGTTATTGAAAAATCGAAAACCAAACGCCACTAAAATAAGAAAAAGAAAATAAATAAAGAAAAAAATTCAACACCCATTCAATTCGATTATAAATTGCGTGTATCTACATTCTCAATAATAGATATTATAAATACCAATAAGTATAACAGCCCACATTAAAGTGCGAACCAAAATACTCGTAATCAATTTATTATATTTAAAACCTATTGCCGAGGCATTTAACCGCGTTTATGTCTATCAACAAAATCATATAAATATAGGAACAACCGAAAAACCCTTATAAAGTCAATAAATAATTAATTATCATGACCATGCCATGAATTAATTTCGATTGCGTGTCAGTCCTAAAAAAAATAAATAAATAAATAAAACAAGACAAAACAAAAAAGAAAGAAAGAAAGAAAGAAAGAAAGAAAGCACTCCAACATTTGACTGACCTAAAATATTCACAACCATAGAATATATAATAAATATCGTACACGGATAGGTACCATGGCACAAAAACACTGAGCTCAATTGAACTGACCTGACCTGCACAGAACTGACATATACCGATTGAAGTTAGAAGATAATTTTAACATTATCTATCTATAAATTATTGTACTGTGAACGAATGAACGAACGATCTTTTATTTAATATTGTAATATTGTGTGTAAATAGAATAATGGACTATAATAATAGGCTATAAATACAATTTTTGCAAATGGTTATTTGAATTAGATTGTATTATGTATTATATTCATTAATGTTCAATACCTTAAAACCATTTTAATAAATTATTTGAATAGAAACAGTTAAATCCTTCCGGACAATTTATATAATTAAATTAATATTGAAATACACAAGTATTAGTCTTGTATCACCACTCCATAGTCTCATTGTTCAAATACAATATACAATTTAGAATGTATGCATATTTAATATATGCTCGCAGGAATAACGGAATAACTAAATAATGATACAAAATGAAAAAAAAAGAAAAAACACAAATTCGCTACCTGCGTATATTTATTATGTGGGAAATAATCCTAGCAATTATTGTCCTACATTTTTGATTTTAAAATTCTGATAAGGTTTTATGAAACACATTCTTAATTCGAATTAAATAAGCTATTAATGATGTACGTTTTAACTTTTATTACTCTTCTGTCACAACAAATATTTGAAGAGAAAATATAGTTTTTCCACAGAGGAAAAAAATGCTAAATGTATCAACTTAACTTGTTTTTAAAATTAACTAAAACCTAATTAAGTGCATTCATTCAGAATATCTTTAATTATTTTAATTCTTACTACTTTTCGAAGTAGGCTTAGCCTGTGAATTAACATATGAATGTAGAAAAAAATTAATTAATTAATTAATTAATTAGTATATTCTGAGTCTGACAAGGGGTCATTCCACGCTGAATGTGTAACGATAGTTACCAAAATTGTTTTTATTGCCATTTCTAAAATGTACTTTCAATGGAAAAGAGGTTAAGTCAAAATTATTTATTATAATATGAATAACAATTTTGACTTACATCTATTTCAATTGAAAGTACATTCTAGAAATTTTAATAAAAACAATTATGCTGAATATCGGTAACTATCGTTACAGAAATGGCGCATTCAGCGTGGAATGACCTCAAACATTTTGAAAAATAAAAGAAGGATCAGAATTATCAGGTTGTAATGGGTTAAATGTTATATGGCATTGTTTCGATATATTTATGATTGCTTCAATTACATTTACATTATATGGTATATGCCCAATAGCATTGTTCATATTAACTTTCAGCAATGACAAAAAAAAAACAATTTAATTGTCACAAAACCAGAGAAAACACCTTAAGGTTTAACAGAATTGAATAACAAAACAAAATTAAAACCTATTTAATATTTTATAATACGTAATTAAACAAACATATACATATTTTGACATCAAACATATATATTATAATAATCCATAACCACGGAGAGTGAGAATAAACTCTTTGATAATTAAAATATAAATTTGCTTAAATTAAAAATTGTAGGACTAGGAATTGATTGGAATAAAATATTCATTCAAAATTTGGATTTGTTTATTAACTGTGTGTAAATCGTATTGTTTTTTGTTGTTGTTGTTTTTTTTTTTTTTTTTATATTTTAAAAAACTAAATTGAAAAAGAATAAATTCCTGCAAATGGTTTTTCACAATAATAATTATAGCGTGTGTGTCGCACACAACAGATAATTATCTTCTATCTTTAAAGTAAAATAATAGTAATTACAGATTAATTACGTAGACATTCACAGAAACATATCACTAATTAATTGAACTCATTATAAAGGTGTAACCTACATTAACAGATCCGAATAATATATACATTTACGGTCTCTAGATATCCACTTGCGTACCAATTTTATACATATATAATATATATATTTCCATTTACAATTTTCATATTACAATTTCATATATAAACAATTATTGTTGTTATTATATTTGTTGAACATGTATAAATATTATTTCAAATTCATTTCGATTAAAATCATACAATAACAAATAATATATATACATAATATATATTGTATTGTACGTTCGATGGATATAATATTATATTTAGACTCATTTTCATATACCATATAATATATATTAATAAATAATAGAAACGCTTATGACGATAGTGTTGATAGATAGATAAAAGGTACTGGATACACATTTCTATAAAATGTTATTATGACCTTAGAAAATATACTAAATATATATACGGATAAGTGTGTATTTGATATAACAGATTTTACCGAAAAATATGAAAATACTGATTTAAAAACAACTTTAATGATATTGAAAACAAAAACGATATTAATTTATGGTGAAAAAGATTCATATTCATTGTATAAATACAAAACAATAAAACACAATACACTGTGTGTATTTTCAATCAATATAAAACTACATCAAGTACATATCCCAACTAGCATTTCATTTTGAAAACGCCATAAGCAATGGCTGTTTACCGACGCAAAATTAAAATTGTAGTAGAATGCCGGCAGTGTAATAACTTTTTTCGTCGATTTTTGCTTTTGGTACATTTCGTCATTATAG
>JAABKK020000170.1:0-13659 GCA_011634745.2 Catotricha subobsoleta
CTTCTTTTTTTTACAAATATCATGAATAACAAAAATAATCGATTCAACAACAACAACAACAACAACAACAACAACAAATTATGTAAAAGGAACATCTGTTTGCATGAGTGGTTTTTATTATTCTCACGAAATTTTGTTTTTTTCTCTTTCACTTTTGCTTGTTGTTGTTGTTGTGTTACCGACTAATTATCAGAAACACCAAATATATAGAATTTTTTCGTTTTTTTTTTTTTATAAATAATAATAATAATCGAGATAATACAATAATGAAGCGAATGAAGTGGTTGGTAATGGTGGATTGGTGGTGCCGAAAACAACGAAAAAATGGTGTTCGCAAAGGTAAAAACTAATTGAAATGAAGTAAAAAAAAAAAAACGACATGCCATTTAGCATTTTAAGTTTCAATTGAATTCCGTTTGTACACACACAAGCGAAATGCCACAAAACGTGTGAAGAAAAAAAAAACAACCAACTTAAAATAAGTAAAAGAATAAAATCGGTTACCATAATTTGGCTGGCTCATATTTTTGGTTAATTTGATGGATTGACGTCGTGAAGATGAATAATTACAGTTTGGTTAAATTATTATTCAAAATGGGCGCCATAAACAAATTTGTTGGTTTTGTTGTTGTTGTTGTTTGTTTCTTTCGATTTAATTCTTCTTCTTTTTTTTTTGTAATGAAGTGTGGCTTAAGTGTTGTTCTTTTATTTGTGTATGGGAACATCATTCTTGTTAAGATCGATTTAAATATAACAGTGAAGTTTCTATTAATCGGACCGAATCTCGTTGGATTCGTTTAAATAGCTTTGAGATTTTATTAAAGCGATTTCACTGTTATTTACAGTTATGCGTCATACAAAACATGATCATTTTAGATTCCATAAAAAAAGAAGAAAAACTGTAAATGATTTTACTTTCTGTACAAAAATTGCTCCTTGCTGATTTCTGCGAACCATTATAGAAATCCGAAAAAATTTATGAACCCAAGGACAATCATCATATTTGGTAAATATTTTTGCTTGAATGATTTTTTAAATATAATCTGCGAATTTTACGAACAAAGGGCTAAACAAGACAGCAAACAAAAAAACGTATGTTTGTTTTCTGTTTTGTTTTAAATTTCGTACCTAACAGCACCTCATCGAATATTCTCAAATTACACGGAACACATAAACATAATTGATCAATCAAAATATATATAAATATATTCCTTTGTTTCGTTTTCATAAACGTTAATTAATATTTGTTAGAAATTGGCGGGCGTTCCTCGTATATTATTGTTCTAAAAGTTTTTCTTATTTTTTTTTTAGCATGACCGAAAAAGGACTTTCAGCAGCCACTCGCATATAAAATGAGAGCACATTTTCAGTTACGTTTTGAAACAGATACCCTAATATATTAATAATTTGCCTCTCTTAACTGTGTGTAGCCGTAACTAAATACCACCAACCATAACCGATATTTAAAGTGAGGGCTTTTTGAAGAGGAGGGCGTTTTATTGACTACTCGCATATTAAATGTAAATAAATAATTCAAAAAACGAAATTATGTTTCTTTTTTTTTTGTTTACTGTTTTTCGTATAAATTTCATTTTCACCACCAAATGCCCAAATTCAAATGCAAGCTAATAATAAAATTTCATGACAAAAACTGAAAAAACAACAAAAAAAAAATTATAAATTAGCATCTTATGTTTCATTTTGACGCCTTTTCGAGTGTCACTTGAGATCTTAAGCATGTCAAGCCGTTTTCAGATTATTTTCTCTGTAGTTTTGGTTGTTTATGTCGCCTCTTTTTTTTAAATAAAAATTATATCTACTTGTGAAAAGGTGTTGGTTTCATATTGTCGTCATCGTAAATCTTGATAGGTTTTTTTTTTCTTTTTTTCTTTTTTTACTTTTTTGGTTTGAAATATACGAATTTAAAAGAAATCTTTTTTTTTCTTGTTTTCTTGTGTCGGTGCACAAGTGAGTGTATCGTGTTTTATGTCAAGTGGGACTCATGTAAAACATGACTCCTTAATTTGACATAAATGCTAATGAAGTGGAACTTTGACTCTTGTGATTTTTGATTGTTGGTTGTTGATGTGTATTTTAGATTTGAATTATGTGTCAGCCGGTTGATTGCTTTGTTGATATTAAATTGGTTTAAGAGAAGGTGTTGAATGGCTATTAAGATTCATGTTTTTATGAACATTTTTTTTTCTTTATATGTTTTCATTTTTTCACATTTTTCGTTATAGAAGACGCAAATATCATGAGAATTTTGATTAGGCGCGATAATTATTTCTAACTAGAAATCATTATTCCAAACTAATTATTATAATTCGAGAACAGAGCTTATCATTTTATGTAGAATGGATAACAAGTGACATTATCTTGGCCCCAAGTTTCCCAAAATTTGAAATTTTGATAATTCAGTTATACAAGTCCAGATATCTTATGAATGATTAACATTCATTTAGGTTTATTTCTATTATTCTATCCAAACAATTCTATACAATACTCAACAACCCTTTACTAGGTTGATCTATTCATAATTCATATTCAACAGATATTTGGACTTGTAAAATTGAATTGTCATTTGTGTGGAAACCGAACCCTGGACAAGTGTATCCAGAAACTACTGTAAAAGCTATGAATAGATTGACCAAAATGACGCTATTCAACAATACATAAGATAATTTAAACATTGAATAAGAAAACTGAAAGAGCTACCCGTATAGTCTAGCGATACACCTCGATCTATACACTTTAAGATAGCGCGCCGATATCGAACTGATATCGGAACTATAGATCGATATTACATCTTTATATCTTTATATGATCGATGACGACGCTCTACCTTAAGAGTATAAGTGTATCGCTAGGTTATATGGGCATATCCTAAATTACTAAATAAATAAAAAGAAAAAAAGAAATTTTTTATCTAATAAAAAAAAAGAAAAACTAAAAGTACAAACAAACCACGAAACTCACGCAATTTTCGGCAACTAAAACACACATCATCCACAATATGTGTTCAAAGTACACAAACAAATGGAAAACATAACAAAATAATGTGTATTATTTATTTTAAAAATCAGTGTGCGGTCAAAACCAAACAAATCAATCAATATATACCCAACAAAAAATTGTTATTGACCAATAATTTTGTTGTTATGTGCAGTCATGCCCTTTAAATCTAAATTGGATTTATTTTCGGTTTTAAAGATTATGTTTGATGATGATGTTTTCGCAGATGATTGTGATGGGTATAGTTTACATTGAAAACTCACAAAAATATATTCACAAACAAAAAAATGAAGAAAAAAAGGAAAAAAAAATATGCTTAAATATATTTGCAATTTTATCTGAAAACATCTAATCTGGGGCATCGCATCACAAATAAACATAACCGAACAAAACGATATTCATATAATATAATAAATAAGTCGAGAGATCGCAATCCCTACATTCACCATAACACATATTTATGCCTCTAAACACATATCTCACATCGATGGTAATATAAACAAATATATAATGTCCATTATTCACATATCAACCAAAAGATATGATCGAAAAGGTGACTTTTTGAAGAAAAAAAACAAAATACTATATAAGATTTTGTTTATTTCTTTTCTTCTTTTTCTTATTATTTATTAAATCGAAACCATCCAAAAAAAAAATCATTTTTTTATTATTTTTTATTCTGCTCTTCTTTTTTTTTGTGAGTATGGAAAAATGAAAAGAAAGAAAAATATATAACTGTTCAATTTTGACGTCAAGGTGATTTTCATAATAGCATTCTTTTTTTTATTATTGGAAGGAGAGATAATTGGCATGTAGGAAAGATTTCGATGCGGATATTTTTATATTTTATGAATATTTTTATATTAACTGATTTTTAGCAATTTTGTTTTTTTTTTGTAGTGCAATTTCTACTCCGTAGTTCGCATGTAAATAACTACGAAGGCAACTGCTTTTCGTAGTTAGTACAAAAATATTTACGGAATTAAAAATCCACTACGATGTAATTTATTTTGTTCGTAGTGAATTTGCGCAGCAACTGCTCGAACTAATAAAATCAGAATAAGATTTTTTATTTGCTTCTTAATTTGAACAAAATAAATGACTCCGTAGTAGATTTTTAAATAATTTTAAAATTCGGTTCTTGCAATTCGTAGTCCGTAGTTAGTAGGTACGCAATTTACTACGGACGTGACTATTTTCTATAATAATCCATTCGCTGATAATATTTATTATTCATTAATTAACATTTTAACTTTGGAAAGAATTTCTGACAATTGGATTAAACGATTTTCAACATTAATAGATTTAAGATGATCTCTGTGGGTGCTTATCTATCTTACCTACTACTTTAATATATTTTTTATGCGATTATCCTACATTAGATGTGAATAACTGGAATTTAGTGTTTTATTTGGAAAAATAGTTCAACCAAAAAGTACCTACGTAGTATATGAAATATCTTTGATTAAGAACTTAACACTTAATTGCAATCATCTAATGTGTGATAACCGCAATAGATAACATTTACACCATTTATGAATTTGTAAACAAACTTCTCAGCAACTAATCGTAATTTAACAATTTACAATTCTAGATAGAAACTCGTCAAGCATCTAATACAGAATACTGTTAAAAGTGTGTACATAAAATACGAATAATTCATTTAAAACTAAACGTTCATCAAATAAAGAGTAAAACTCTAGAAAATTGTTAATAAACTGTCATATTGGTAGTGCCACACATACACACAAAACATGGGCTAACAAAATTGTTTTGGTCCGTTATAATCATTATTTTATAGCACACATGTAACTTAGGATCAAACACAAAAATGTGTCAATAATTTGTATTTTCTATCCAAACGTCTGCATGAAATGTTTTTTGTGGTATTTGGTGAACACATCATCTAACCTAACAACCAAAATTATTATAAAAAGAAATGACATTTCCAATTTATATTTTGCCATAACGCAAATAATATTTTGATAAAAAAAAACAAAAAAACAAAAAAAATCTCTGAAAAAAGTATTTTATAAGAAGAACCAAAGAATCAAAGAGAAATGAAAATGAACGTAGAAACACCATCACACGGAGCTAAACCTATAACTCGATTATTTAAACATTTTACTTGGAATCATTCCTAATGGATGACCCCGGTCAGATTGTACATTGTCCGCATCGTTTACATTTCTATATTGGCCTGGCATATAAAAAAAAAACAGTCAAACATATTAAAAAACATAAACATTTCTGTGTATTTTATGCATTGCGAAATCGTTTGGCTCAAATTCGATTATATTGCGGAAAATATTTACTAATTTCTGTTCGTTTAAATTTTTTTTTGTTTTTTGGTTTTTTTAATTATTTCTTATTTTAAATCAACCACAAAATCGTTTAGAACTTTAGAACATAATTTAAGCGAATCGAAATAAACCTGTCATAATTTAAACGTTAAATTGTTGTATTGCGAAATTAACATATTTTGAAATGTGCTCGAACATCTCACTGTTTTTCCATAACCATATCGTCGTTGTCTCAAAAAAACTTAAAAACTCAAGCCAAATATTTTCCAAAGTGAATAAGGTATTTCTTCCCAAAAAACAAAAAAAAAAAAAACAAAATAAAACAAAATTCAAATCGAAAAATTTTTATATGAAAAAGAAAAAAAAATCACACGCAAATTATGATCGCAACCTTTTGCCTGTTTTGCATATCGAAGATTGAACACTTTTTTTTCGTTTTTTCTTTTCCTCGTGAGTATTTTTTTTTGTTCTTTAATAAATATTTAAGGCAGCCAGCACCAAAACTTTTATTCTTTAATTCTTTTTATTTGGTTGGTTTTTTTTCTTCTTCTTTTTACTCTTTTATTTTGTTTCTGGATATATTTATAAAGAGCAACAACAATATCCAGGTGCGCACTGCGGCCATATAAGCAGAGTGAATATCTCCCCGATGGGGCTGGTGGGAATTCAAGGGGCATTTTTTTTACTTTGCTTGGAAATCGAAATGGGGCCGCAAAATAATTTTCCGGTGTGTGTATCGCTTTCTAGTCCGCCACTGATATTATCGTAAATAAAAACAAAAAACAAAAATATCCAAATTCGAAATTAATCATAAAGAAATAACAGCCAAACAAAAAAAAAAAACACAATAAATATGTTTTATGTTATTTTTAAATAATTTTGTCTTCGGCAACAAAAATGCCACGCAAAATTAATAAAATGAAAAGATAAAAAAAAAACGGATTTTTGTTTAATTCTCAAAACAATAAAATAATGCAATTTTTTTAAAAATTAAATTTAAATTTATTAAATTTTTGGGTATTTCTGGATTTTGTTTTTTTTGCTTTTCGAACACAAAATTTTAATGACGAAACAGAAATCACAATTCACAACACAATATCTTGGGTGAATAAAAATAGAAAAAAGAATGGAAATGTGTGTTATTTTTGGTAAAATGTAGAAATTTCGATACTGCGACCCCTCATCGTCGAGTTCGTTAAATAGGTAGGCTCTCTCTCCAACAATAAACATAAATACTTTACTAACAAACAAACATAAAGAGTCTTGAGACTGTAAATAAAAATAATAATAACAAAAAAAAAATGAAGAAAAAGAAAAAAACCAAACTTATGTTTTGAAAAGATGTAAAACACCTTGCCAATTCATTGGAGTGCTTTAATCTGGTTTTTAAGTACCTTTAACTGAATGGCTTCTTTTTGCTTCTTAAATTTTTGTACAACAAACATTGAAAGAAAACAAAAACAAAAACAACAACAACAACAACAACCAAATACACAAACTTTGATGAAAAAATTATTACATTATTAAGAGCAGTTTTTGTTAAGACGGAACGATTTTGTATTTATTGAAGATTGGCTGCTGTAATGCAGAAGCCAACCCAAAAAAAGAAAAAAAAGAATGCACACACAGACTTTAAGTAGTTTTGGTTTAGTGGCCGGTATACAAATCTTTTTTCTGCAATATTTTCGTGTTTGTTGAATGGGTCTTGTTGAGAGGCCCAAAACCGAGATAATCTTCTTGAGTTTTTATCATTATCAATAAGATTTTTATGTTGTTTTGTGTAACAAAGCTACCGAAACACATTCAATGTTTTTGTTATGAATTTATATTTTGTATTTTTTGCGTAGTACTATTTGCGAAAATTTTAATCCTGAATAGTATTTTGGCCATTGGATTTTATTATAAGAAGGCAGAGGATCAAGAAACACTTCATTGGCATTCCTTGTTGTCGGATTAATGAATTGAGTGAACTGAATTTACTTGTAATGATGTTGTGCGTAACGAAATGTGTTTTTTTTTTTGAGAACTTGATGGGGATTATACGGAACACAAGAGAGTTTAAATGATAACATCTGATGACATTTAAGATAATTTGGCGATATATAATTCTTTTGGTAGAATATTTTCTAAATTTTAATTTAAACGTTGTCGGTTTGCTTGCGTTTTAAATGAAATCTTGATAACAACTGGTAAAGTTAACTAGAGAAGATTTTTTATGTTACAAATGTCAAATTTCAGATTGAATCTTTTAATGTTTTTTTTCTGTTTTTTTTTTTTTTAGATCGAATCTGTGTAATTTAAAGTTAAATGGTTAAGTGTTACTTGAAGATAACGAATACAGACCATTTTTTTTTGACCACTTAAAGAAATCCAACAAAGTTAATAATCACAAGCTATAACATTTTGATTGTTCTGGTGATATGTATATATTTTCAGATAATCAAGTGATGTTTTTTTTTTGTTATAAACGATTTACTTATCGGGATATTCTCACAAAAACAATTGAAACACCATTTTAACCAAATATTTGATTATTTCAATTGAATTCAGCAATTAAATTAATCAACAAAACACAAATGTTTTGTCCCTTGAGAGACACTTATATACCACACAATTCAATTTTTAAATAAAACAACACATCGTCAGAGAGTTGCATGGTACTGGTACATATAATCTTTGAGAGGGTTGAATTATTTGACCCTAAAAATGTTTGCTGGTATATATATTTATTTACGATGCCGATGATTGTCTTGATTCATTTCATTGAATATTGTGTATACACAAGAATCGAGAAACCACAAACAGTACAACAACAAAAATCAATTCGTCTCTCAATTTTTATATTGTTTTGCACACAGAGAAAATATTTTGAGAATATGATTTTTTGTAAATTGCGGGAGGCACGTGCTTGCCAATTGACTTTCCAAATGAATAATTTGATATTGAAATGCATCAAAACAAAACAAAAAAAAAATGGAATGAAGTCAAGTGATTTAATCCGTTTCAAGTGTTTTTTTTATGTAATTCAGAAATTGAGTATTCAATTCGATTTTATGCCACTTTCTTTTTTAAATTGATTCAAGATATTTAATTATGCGAGTAAGTATTTTATATTTGAAAAGAATTAATGAATTTGATGTTAACAAAGTTTATTCTTGGAATTTGAATTTGAAAAACACTGAAATTTTAGTTCATTTCAAATGATTATAAAATTAGTAAGGGTACATAAACTATATTCATTTAGTGCGATTGTACGATGTTATATAGATCATAGAAATTGTAGACGTTGCGTAGTGTAGGTCGAATCGATTGGTAGAGTGTACGATATTTTGTAGAGTAGAAGTTTCATTTAAATTTCAATAAACGGAATATCTTATTGTACGAATCGTGCTTTTTAAAATTTCCTGTATGAAAATTGTAGGCCAACACTTTTACAAAGTGCACTCCACAACAATCAATTGTTCGAGCTACAATTTTGCACAAACTCTACAATGAAACTGATTACAGACAATTTCAGCTTTTGAACAATGATTTATTTGTCTCTCGCCAGCAAATAACGCTCCTAACAAAATATAGAAAAAAATAAATAAAAATAAAATAGATTTGTGTCTTATTTTTATTGTATTTTAGTTTTGAAAGTTTTCATTTTCCAATAAACAACACTAAATGACAGGTAACCTACCTCTCCCAATTTCTGAGAAAACTTGAATATTTGAAACATTTGTCTGTCAAATGGTTTTAATTTTTTTGGTTTTCTCTACTTTGCTTTTTGCATCTTTCTCTTTTTATCGCTTAGAAATAGTCTTTGGTTGGTTTTTTTTTTTCCAAAAAAATATGAAGAAGAAGAAATCATGTTCACATTTTTATAATTCTTATGACCACAAAGTATTTTTGCTGAACGTGTAATATTGTTGAGCAGGTAGATGAAAATACTTATATTCATAATTTCTTAATAATTCATAAAATTAAAAATAGTTTGATTTTTTGGCGATATTTTAATGAGTATAATAAAATACAAATTGTTTCATTCATAAGAATTTTTCTATTTAGTCTTTTCTGTGTTATGTGCATTCAGCTATTGATACAATTTGGTAAAGATTTTTCTTAAAATTAAAGCTACTTTACAACATAAAGAAAAAACAAAAAAAAAAAAGAATCAACTTACCGGTGTGTGTTCGTTTATGTATTTTTAAATTTTCCGATCGTGCAAATACTTTTCCACATGTTGGAAATGGACACGCAAATGGTTTTTCACCAGTATGCACTCGTATATGATTCACTAATTTATATTTTGCTTTAAATGGACGTCCATTACGGGCACAGCCCATCCAAAAACATGCGTGCGTTGTGCATTCGGGTCCGCCAACATGTTCAACTGTTAAATGTGTTACAATTTCGTGCATTGTACTAAATGTTTTACCACACTGTGATTTTCGATTACTATTATTGTTATTGTTATTATTCATATGGTGTTGTGACAAATTAATATCTTGATCGATCCATAAACATTGCATTTCTTGTTTAATTGGTGGCTGATGACGCATATAACGAAAAAATGCACCCGACGAACCCGGATTCATTGGTAAATTGGCTAAATTATGATGATGATGTACAGCCGACGGAAAATTTGTTTGATGCGTATGTGGATGATAGGGATTGTATTCAGGAGGTGGTGGTGGTGGCGGTGGTGCAATACCCATACGCATTTGATGTTGATGATACGGACTGAATTGATTATCATGTACAACAGATGGATGTGGATGATGGGTATGGTGGATTGATGGAAATATCATTGAATCGGTACCAGAACTGGGCTGTGAGGCAGTTGCAGCCGTTGAAAAATAATCCTGATCACGTTTTAATAGAAAATCACGACTGTACGCTGAATTTATATGTCCCATATGGGTTGCGGCCGATGGAACTGGATGTGTTGCATAACCACCAGTATTGGCTGTTTGATAGCCATTATGATTACTGCCACCGCCGACGGTTCCATCATTATTGTGACCGGTATTCATTGTATTTGAGCCCAACATTCCGCTGTTGTCTTGAAGTGATGGATGTGTTGGTGACATTTTTAAACCATATGATGCCAAATGGGCAGCATGATGGGGTGGTGGTGCCGGTTCCATAAATGCATTCATCATCATTTTGATGCACTTTTATTTTAATTTCTTTTCTGATTTATTAATTGTCTGTGGTTTTTGTATTTCGTTTTCAACACTAAAAATAAATATAAAGAGAGAACCGGAGAGTAAATATTATCCAAAAATCAATATTTCTGTCACGTAATAAAATAAGTAATGTATAAAATGTAGTATTATTTCTATCAAATCATTTTCTTATATTTCATTTATTTCTTATTCACAAGCACTATTTTTAACTAAACACTGAATACTTATAAAAAAAAAAATAATGAAACAAAAACCAATATCAAAATTTCAGAACATCCTTCAATTAATATTATATAAATACTTATATTTTCGTTTTCTTTTTTTTTTTTAAATCAACATGAACTTTTCAATTTAATTTCTTATTTTTTAAGAAAAATCGCACTTTAGAGAAATTTCGTTTTTCTAAATTCAATTAATACTTTTAAACGCTAGAATTACGCAAATTTTTAATATTTTTCTTTTTATTTTATTTCTTTTTCCAATAACAATTTCACAAAAATTTCCAACTAAAAATTTTCACGATTTCACGAACGAACGACGACGTCGAATCAGCATGATGCTTACAATACGACACTCGCAGCGGGACTAAACTTAAAAGTTCTATCAAGATTTTGACCTCACTACAGGAATCCAAGTCCCATAGTGTGCAAGTTTCTAACCGTATATTTGTAACTAAACTAAGCAACGCACAAAACACACAACACAGCCACACGGCAACCGTCTTGCGATAATCGAAACATATATTTTACCACTACTCACATGTACAATATGTCAAGCGGGCAAAACAAGCACAACACCATATTCCATACGATTCAAATGGGCGGGATTTATGTTGAAGAATATTTTTATAATGAAGGATTTTTATTGTGTTGATCTCTTTCTAATTCATTTCGGTTGTTTACATCATTTCGTTTTCTACAAACAAAAAGAAACAAAGCACAAAAAAAATACATATGGATTTGGATATTAGTTGAGTGCGCAAGTACACAGCAACTAAAGGACAAAACAAAAAGCATAGGAAAATATATGAAGGATGTTAACGTTAAGTATTTGTGTAGGGATAGGGTGACGAAATGAATGCAATATATTTGAAAAAAATGTGTAGAGATATTTTGATATCATAAATTTCAATTTTTGGAGAGATTTTTAGAGTTTTCAATTTAGAACGGTTTTAATCGTAAATAGTTTAAAATTTTTGGTAATGTCGATTCCAGCAGGTATTAACTGTATTAGGTACAAAAAAAACAATGGATTGGTACACGCGACTTCATTTTTGTAAAGAAAAAAAAAATGTGAGATATTTTTAGTATTCAATTTTATTTTGGAGAGATTTTTTGTTATAAATAATATTGAAATTACTACAAATGATGATGATGATGCTGTTTTTTAATACAAGGAATTGTGGAGAGTTTCCTTTTTTGTAAGATATTTTTAGAATTATCCTTAATGAAAACGATTGAGGGATTTTAATTTGTACAAAATCATCATTTAAAAAAAATATTCTTAATTTCTGAAATTCAACAATATATTCGTGCATTTCCCTTATTCTGGCTGAAAGAAAATCATATAAGTATGAACGAAATAACAACATAAATTAGAAACATACCGAATTTGTATTGTGCGCACACACAAAATTTTTCATACCTATATAGAAAATATATAAAATACTTATATAAAAAAAACAACAACATAAATGTGAAGAATACACAGCAAGCCTGGTGATTCGACAAGATTTCCAGCTGCGCATTTTTCTATAATAAAAATTCTATAAATGTATTAAAAGTGGGCGAGTTTAAACGCAGTTGGTTGGCTTCCGGAACTAACCAACGAACATACAAGAAAACGGGGCAAACTCTTAACGGATTACAATGAAATTACTGGATGTATATTTTAATTGTGTGAAAGGCGGGATTCAATTTCGAATTATTATTTGTGAATTTTTTTTTTGTTATTTTCTTATTTGTTTGAATTTCTTCTTGTTTTTTTTTTTTTTTTTTTTTACCACAAACAGAGAATGGATTAGATTGGTACATATTTTGTTTGGAATTACATAATTTATATTTGATTGCATAATATTATTGGGATCAGTATTTCGTTGTTTGGAAATCTATTTTGAGGTTGTTTTTAATGAGATTATTTTGTTATGGTTTTTGTAATGGTTTAGGTGGCCACAGAGAACACGATTGATGCTTAATAACATTCTAAATTAAGATTTTGGTTTTCGTTTCGTACATTCGGTGTTTATATATATATTTTTTTTAAATATTTTTTTCTGAGCACATTTGAACATTAATTCGTTTAATTTGACAGGTACTTAAATTTTTTTTGAGATATTTGAGATCGTAATTAAGTAAAAGATGCTCTTAAGAAAATCTTTTTAAGTGTATTTTAAGGAATTTCAGCAATTTTCTTAAACAATAAATTAGATGAGCACACATTAGTGTTGAATGTATGTTTTCTTAAAAAAAAAAAAATTGTTTTAAAATATTAAATAAGTTCTATCTTGTATGAAACTGAATTGCAAAACATTCCAAGTAAATTGCGCATAATTTTTCATTACGACAAATGATACATTTATAAGTTCATTTCGATTCGATAAAAGCAAATTGATTCACGCATTACTGATTCAAAGGAAATATCGTGAATACATAAGTAAGTAAGTTTATAAAAATGAAGAAAAAATCTATCTTGAATTGGAAATAAAATGTTAAAACTGAAAAAATATGTTTTTTCACAAAATCTCTACAATCTAATAGTTACATTATTTATTCATTCGCTTACAATATTTTCAAGCTACATGTAATTTAAACTTTGTTTTCAATTTATTGAAAAAAAATATCATATTTGTTTTTTGTTTTTATTAAGAAAATCAACCTGAACCTTTGAAAAATCAAAAGTCATAAAATTTATTAACTCTATGAATAGAAAACAGCCTTTATTCATTTTTGTTTAAGTTATAGGTTCAAATGTCTCACTGAGCCTGGCACTCCGTTATTCAGTCATTCAGTCATTCAGTCATTCAGTCATTCAGTCATTCAGTCATTCAGTCATTCAGTCATTCAGTCATTCAGTCGTTCAGTCGTTCAGTCGTTCAGTCGTTCAGTCGTTCAGTCATTCAGTCAATTATATTGAGTCAATGTACTTAACTTCTATCGATAGAATAATCG
>JAABKK020000170.1:18945-31153 GCA_011634745.2 Catotricha subobsoleta
TGTTGTCTTTTTTTTTCTTTTTGTTTGTTTGTTTGTTTGAATATCGAAGTTTCTATTTGACAAGATTATTGCATTTTAAGGGTGATATATCTTTTCTATTGCTCGGTTGGTACTTTACTTCCGAGAATTGATATGTTGCACATAACTTTTAAAAAGGAAATTTATTTTTATATAAGTTTTTTTTCTGGTTTTTCGATTTTTTTTTACATCGTTTTGTTTATTGTTCCTACGTTTTTTCAATGCAGTTGTGTTATTATCGGGTTAAAACATATTACGAAGTGTTGATACACACACAATATACGTTTACTTTATGTGACGATATGCATGAAGATGAGATAAATAATTACTGAGGTGATATAATTTAATTACGTATTTAGATTCGTATTTACTTCTTACAGAGATGCGAGGAATAACCAATAAGCTAAATAATGATAGATTTTTTTTTTAAATTGAATTACGTTTCTGAATAATGCGATCAATTACATTACGTTTCATATAACTTTTTTTTTCTAAATTTATTCCGTAATGCAATGCGAATTGCATTTATATTCAAATTGTAATTATTCATAATCGAACGGACTTTTTGACGTATTATTTCCTTATCACCGGCTAAAATTTTCATGAAATACGCATCTGAAATGTCGAAGTTGCAGAATCTAGCAGAGATGTGCATGAACCATCCATGAACAAACTCATCGATACTTTATATCATTGATGCAAAAAAGTACTTCACGATTTTTTGATTAAAATACGACCTTTTACAAAAATATCCAATGAAATTTTATCTAAACTATGGACATATTCTAGTTTTTCTCGAATAAAATGATATGGAAATTCATGAACAAAATCCTGACATACTTTTTTTTTATCAATGATGTATCTCTAATTCGTTACTCGTTCGTTGCGTTGCCATTAAACTTTTCGAATAAAAAACTAGGTTATTACACGGAAATGCAATCGCATCATTCAGAATCGAGCTAAATTGATTGATTCCCTGATTTTAACGCTTTAACTGATTTTAATTAATGATTTGCTTATTTCAAGGAAACACCCAACACACAATTCACAATCAAATAAAACTATTTCAACAAAATCATATCATCATTATAGTTCTGGCTATTTTAAGAACAAAACCGCAAAATATTTGCCATTAAATTTAACTAAAAAAAAAAAGTCACAACTTTTAATCAATAATTTCAAAGAAATAAAAAATTAATGTTCTGTTTCATATTCAATGCAATAATTTTTATTGCATTTACAAAAAAAAAAAATTTTTGATTGAAATCTTATTCATAAATCAAACATAAATGTGAAAAATAAAAAAAGAGAAGAAAGAATTATCAAAAATATATCTTTTATTGAAAATTGTGTGGTGTAGAGATTTTAGATAATGAAACAAGATAAAAATTATATAAGAAAGAAAAAAAACCGATAAAATAATTTAATGTCGGCAAAATAAAAAAAAAAAACAAAAACAAAAACCACACAAAACCTAAAATAGAAACAGAAAAGGAAAACACATTTACCATAAATATTCAATAAATTAAGAAATGTTTTCAACATTTTTATCAAAGCCTTTTAATGTTATGGGCACAAAACACACACACGGGTCGACCAGACGTAACTCATCAGAATCATCTCAATCTCTAGGATTGAACGAGGACATTTCATATCATTTATATTTATGTAATTTTTTCTTCTTTTTTTTTGTCTAAATATTTAAATAACTTATGCGCGCCGGTGATGATTCTTTTTCATCGAATGTTCTTTGAATAGGAAACAAAAAAGGGAAAATTTTACCGAGCGATTATCTTTTTTAATCGAATCATCGCATCTTGATCTCTTTGAAGCAAACCCACCTCTTGCATTCCAAAACAACAAAAAAAAAAAACATAACAACATAGAAAAACTTTATCACCTTTATTTGGTTATCTCATCGTGACAAATTACACATAAAATGAAAAAAAAAACGATTCTTATTCTATAACATTAATATTTCTTTATTTCGAGAAGAAAAAAAACTGAAAGGAGAAAAAAAAACGAAGAATTTCAAAAAAAAAACACCAAAATATTAATAACGACGAAATAAATAAAACTGAAAAAATATTAAATCAATTTTTCAAATTTTGTTTTAATTGGATGGAAATAAAAAAAACAAAAAAATAGTATAAAAATTCTAATTTAAATATTATTTTATATATTTTTTTAATATAAAAAAAAGAGCAAATTAAAGTTAAACTAAAAAGGAATCGAATAAGCTGACACACACACACTGCATAAAATTATAATAAAGACGAGAAAACTAAAATAAATAAAAAAAAATCGTTGGTTAGATGGCGAAGAGGGTTCTATATTTTTAATGACATAAAGCACAATATCTGAAAAGATTTGTAGAAGTGAATGTTGTGGTCAAACGATGAATCCTCTAGACTTATTAAATGAAAAAAAAAATACTTATGAAAATAAAAATCATATTCAAATTATGATAAATTATATGACAATTTTATTGTTTTTATTGTTTTTATCGTTTTCGTTTTTGTTTTTTTTTTTTTGTATTTTATTCTCTTTGGCCTTCTTCAGTCTCGCGACTCGGGTGAATGGATGGATGTTTTCGATTTTTATTTAACCAACTCTAAATTTCTATATTCGAACTCATTTTAACAATTAAATAACTCATAAATTTGTTATTTAAAAAAAAAAAAAAATATAAAAACATTTTCGAAGCATCAAAAATTATAATTAAGAGTAGATATTATATACTTAAGTAGTTTCGTGAGATCACAAAATATTTTATGACAATATTTATTGATTAATTAATATTATTATGGATTGACTTAAAATTCGTTTTTTTCTTTTTGGAGAAGTTTTATATTATACGAAATATGTTTGAAATATGAAAATAAACTGAAGAGAAGTATGAAATAAAATATTTCCGGCAATTATTATTTTATTAGTCGCTTATAGATAATTACATGGTATAGAAATTGAAAATAGTGGATAAAAATGGTTGAATACTGAAATACTTTGAACAGAACACTCATAAAAAACAAATCGTGAAGTATATTTATTATTATGACTGACGACAGTGCTAACACAATATTAGATCAAAAATTCTTTTTTTTTGTAATGATCTTTAAAATCGCGATCTTTCTGATGGAAAACGTTGGAAAAAAAGATCATTTTGAAATAAGCTTTTTATTGAAACTTAAATGATGTTGTGGAAGAGAGAGTCCATTTCTAATTGGCGTCATGAAGAAAAACTATTGTTACTTTTATATGCTTATTGTTATAATGAAATTTTTTTTTTTCATTGAAATTATAGTTTTTTTTTTATTAAAACGATGAAATATATTATGAGTAATATTTAATTTACGGCCATACTACAAGTTGTAGCAGCGAAAAAAAGTATTAGTAAGATTCACACTATCGATATTTGTAAGCATGCTTTTGTACGTAAATAGTGTGGGCGTTAATTAAAATTTGTTGAAAAACAGCCCTTAATGATGATTAGTTAATTCAAAAATCGATATTATTGCTTTCTCTTGTATTTTTACTTGATTTTAATAATTATTATAAAAATGATCTAAAAAACGATGTAATAATGATCGTTTATTTTTTGATCTTAAGATCGTTAACTAAACATTTTTGAAGATGCGATCTGTGTGATCATTTTTTTGGTGACCTAGCCAACACTGTGTGATGGGCTGATGGCAACTACTTATATACCGTAGCAACAACTATTGTTATTTTGCGTAGAGTGACCTCGGAAGTGGCAGCAACTATTATTTTTCATTATATGTATGATTATTAACAATTTTTGGAAATGCTTAACTTAGCTTAGCTTACATTAAATTATCTCCATTTGGTGGTAGGTACATAATATCAGCTATTTGATGATCTTCGTTCGCACTTGTTTGGATAGAAGAAAAAAATTATCTGAAATGAAATTTTTATAAAAATATGATTCAAATGGAAAAAAGCTGAAATTTTTAAGATTTCTCATATATTATGAGTCATAATACTAATAATTTTAGATCACATTATAGAATATATTGTGATCTGTTCAGGGTTTTAATAAAGATTTAAATTTATTTTAAATTAAAAAGCATTTTGCACTTAATTGTACTTGAAGTAATTCGAATCTAGAAGATGAAAGTTGGAATTTAAGATGAGTATTATCTAGAAAGCATATTCTCTATATTTATCTGCCTACATTGAACATAATTTAGAAAAAATAAAACATGAATCCATCAAAATCTATGATAATTTTTCTCTTTTTTTTTAAAAAAAAATTATACCTTAAATTTTAAATGGTAGAGATTGCGCATAAATTTAAAACGATTAGCTGACACAGGTACAATATGTAAACGAAAATTAAAACTGTCAAATTGTCAAGACACGCTTTCTATAGAACATAAATAAACGATTAAGAAGAAGATGAAAAAAAACAAACATAACATTTTCTTTCTCCCGAGGCCTGACTCCACATCACTATAACAACGCTTCAGCACAAGACTGATGTACCAATAAAAAATTTATTAACCAAATCCATTCAATCATCATCAACAACATCATAATGTACATTCCGTTTGTGACCTTCTCAAAAAATAAAAAAAAAATAATAAAAGTAGTTACTTTTTCTTTAGAAAATAAAATTGTCAATATTTTTTTTTTTATTCTCTTCTATTTTAAAATCTACTTAAATATTAAAGTGAAACAAATTTTTATGTTTATTTTAAAATAACATCCACTATTTTACGATGATGTTGATGAAGTAGTATAGTGAATATACTTTTTTTTTTATTTCTTAAGTATATTAAAATAAACAATATTAACTCGTTGAAGAGATATCCAGCCAACACCAATAAATCATTTAAAATAATATAAATCAAGATGTGTGTTGAGGAATTGGTTTAAAATATTCAATTTGAATTTGGTCGCAATAAATAATCGAAAAAGTCTCTTTTATAAATAACTCCATCTTTCTTTGGCACAGCGGTTAGTCAATGTAAACATTACGAGTTACGACTTATACACATTTAGTCTGTATTTGAAGCTGTTTGTTTTTGTTGTTGTTGTTGTTGTGGATTGTTGTTGTTATAAATGGATAGATATAATACTCGCTGGTTGTTTGTACTTTTACACTTAAAACAAAATATTAGTATTGAGGAGGAGAGCTATGAAGAGGATTACAGTTTTTTTTTGTTTGTATACTTATTTTTATGTTTTTCTGGGTTATTTTATGTAATCCGATCATCTATTCAATTTAAGTCTGTACTTGAATTTTTAGATAGATTATATTTTGATGGGCATTTAAAATTTATGTATTTACAAATGAGTTTATTTATTATAATTGCGTAGAGCCCTCTGGCCGAAATCGATTAGTTTATTGACAAATACGCAATAGCAAATAACTTGTTACGCGTTTTTGTTGGATTAATGATTTTATTGCTGTATATAATTGTATTAACGAACGGTAACCAAAGTATTTGAATCTGGCATGAGCGTAAAGAGTTCAGTTTCTCATTTGACACCGAATTGGAGATTGATTATAAAACTGAGAAACAAAATTGGAAATAATGTCTTTATTCATATCTGGATCACATATAATAATAGGTCCCCAACTTACGACTGAAAGAGCGTAAGAGTAGGAACATATGTGATCTGAATCAACCCTAAATGTCTTCAATCTAAGATTTTAGTCTGAAATTTTTTCCATGTAAATGTAAGTTACTCTTATTCTAATGATCTATAATAGTAAAACTTAGCTTTAATAAAGTTAGCTTAGATCTATTTATGTTAACAATTTGATATATTGTTAACACGTTGGAATGGAACTTTAACTCTATTTCAGTAGCTATAAATCAATATATATTTGGAAATATCAAGCAGATTATCTTCGTTATATAAAGCTTAATGAGTCATATCAGCTCAGCTCCTATCATTTTTGATGAGCATATTCTCTTCAAGTTCTTCGTAACTACATCAAAATTCATTTGAATATCAATCACATCATTTGTGTAACAAATATAACAAACTTGTAAAATACGAAATGAATACAAATAGCCTGACATAAAGTTTGCTGATTAATTATTAGTCTCTACACACAGAATAATAATCGTGAAAATCTACCGTATCAATATTTTTAAATCTCCAATTCTGCATAAACTCATTTTTATTTCTAATCTAAACGCATTAAAGAACTTTACAGAAACCTATTTGTAATAATTATGTAAACCATCTGTCTGTGATACCATGCCATGCCTTCGAAATAAAAACAAAATATATATTATCTTCACATCAAAATAAAGTATTTAATTCATTTGTTTTCAATTATTCATACGCATTTTTTTTTTTTTTATAAATATATTTATATTTTTTTTTTTTTGTTATTCTTGTTATTCTGTTGGCTGTTGTTGCTTTTCCTGATAAATGTATGGACATTATACGAAAATAATTTACAAAACCATAGAAAAACAGCCAACAAACATAGAACTAAAAATGAGAAGAAAAAAAAAATGTAAACGTAAAAAATTTCAAATAAATGACCCTTCACAAACAATACGGAATATTATTATAATCAAATTGAAGGTTGTGTCCGCATATTAATATCGCCAGGCAAGGTAGGTCGTGTCTTTCTTTCACTTTAAAAATAAACTATTTTTTTTTGGTTTAGTTTTTAGCTTTTGGTAATCAGAATACTCTAGTAGTATTTATGATTATAAAATATTGATCAGAAATAAATCAATCAATTTTATTTCAAAAAAAAAAAAAAAAAAATATGTGTGCATTTATTTTTAATATGAAAAATGATCTTTAACGTAATTAATTATTCAATTATTATGATTTTTAAATGCTTTGTTTTTTTTTCTTCGTTCATTTCGATTTTGGTTACTCGAGTTGAGAATTAGAGGAAGTGTTGTCTTTATATATTTTACATTCATGTTTGAGAATTTCGACCAAATTTGGATGAATTTTGAAAAAAATCAAGTACCTACTTATTGGTTTGACAGTTTTTTTTTTGGATCTCAAGATTGGCTGGGCGAGTTTTGGTGGTCGATATACCAAAAGACGCATAATATTTCGTTTTTTTTTCATGGGACCCAATTTTTCTTCTGTTTTTGGCTTTTCGGCTGGTACTGCCTCCTTTTTTTCTTCTTTTTTTTTTGGGCGGTATTAACTATTTTCTTTTTCTTCGATCACGTGTTTTATTTTTCTTACAAAAATGAAGTCGTGTACCAATTCCATTGGTAGCTTGTTTTTTTAATTCTCATTTGCTGAGAAGGATTTCTATAGAAATCAGTCATGACATGAAAAACACACTTACAATAATTAATACAATTCTAATATTTATTTATTCCTTGGAGTTGAATAAGAGCAAATTAACGAATCACTTGAAAAGTTTATCAAATAAACTTATGGGTTCGAAGGACCAAATATTTTGTTCTGTTCCAAAAACCAAAAAAAGCATTGGAAACGATCGATAAATCCAGTGAATATGATTTTATTCATTTGAAATGTTCGATTCAAAAACTTGTTAAAATCGTTTTCTGAAAACACATTTCTAGAATAAAAATTAATCTAATCAAAGTTTAAACTTTCCGTTAAGTTTTCTTTGTTAATTTTTAATAAAATCTTCATACATTGAACGTTCTTCATCTCTCAAACTAAAAACACAAAGTTTTGTATCAATTCTTTTCAAAAGGTGCACATCCCTTCTTTATGCATTGTTCTAAGTTCTAATATAGAAAAATAGATTCAATTCATGAAGATATTAATGGGCATAGCCATAGTCTTTATAGAAAATAATATAATAACTATAATATTCAACCAAAATAAAAGCGAATAATAAAAAAGAATAAAATTTGAAAAAGAAATGATAAATTATCACAAATAAAATATTAAAATTCTTACCAAAAAAAATAATCTAAAACTCTTATGAGCGTATAATAAGATAACAATCAAATATACAATATTAAAATATTATTCTAGTTTACCTGGCTCATGTTAATCTAACGATTGAACAAAAAAAATATATATATAAAATAAAATAAAGAAGAAAAATTGAAAGAGATGAAAAAGTCCCAAAACTTATAACAATTTTTGATGGCACACGACTTTAAAAGATTATAAACAATTTCTGTTTTTTTTTTGTTGGTTTTTTTGTTTCTTTTGCTTCGTTTTGTTATCTTAAATACCTCGCATTGATACTATACTTATATTCGATATAAGTAATATTAAACCCATCAAGTCAAGAGCGATTGCCATTGCATCCGACCGACAACCGAGATGTTTAGTATAAATATAAACAAAATCATTGTCATTTAATATGTTTTTCATTTCATGTTCGGCATTTTGGTGACATCGTCAAAGCATTTTATATTAGAATTTTTGATGACGACGACAACCGCATCGTCTTTTATAAGAGAATCGAATACTTTTATACGTAAGACGCAGAATAATAATAATAACATATATGTATAAAAAAAAAAACAAAAAAAAAAGAAATAATGAACGAGGAACATGTTTTTAATGTTGTTGTAGTCTTGTAGATTGATTTGATGATATTGGTATCATTATTAGCGATAAAGACCGTGTTAAAGAACTTGTTTTGTTTTAATTGTAATTCCTTTTTTTTATTGTCTTTTTTTTTATTATTATGTTTAATGGTTGTTATGTTAATGAGAAATTTTAATTTAAAGTTAATTTGAATGGTTTTTGGATTCTTAACATTTGATAAGCATGTAATAATGTTGGTTTGATGGCTCTGGTTTGAATGGATTAATTAAAATGTTTTTTTTTTACTAGATTTTTATGAGAGTGGTAAAAATGTGTATTGATAAAATATAATTAATGCTTTATACATGCAGAAGTTATTGCGAAATTCCTAATGCAACTTCTTTTCATTTTCGTTTAGAAGGAATCGATGGAAGAACTTTAAAATATTCTTTATTTACCAGATAGATCTTCTTTAGAATTATATTCAAAAGTGCTTGTTGTGTTGCAGTGTTTTATGTAATATATATGTTGACCCAAACAACTGTAGATAAGAGTTTTATTATTACGTCTCTAATTCTCTTTCGGTATAGAGTTATTTGGCACACAGTATAGCATACAACTCTATATGTTCAATAGCTGCAATGCATATAGCCCAGGCTTGGGTAGCCTATACTTAATAAGTAAACATCATTATTGATGATTATTATTATTGATTTGAATGCGTTTAATTTAGTTTAATATAAAATATTGCAATATTGTAAGATTCAACGTTTTATTTACAGTTCAAATAACTTATCAGGAATCTATTTGACATTTTATTTATATCGTTGTCTCTCCTTCAAATACATGCTCTCTAAGTCATTTTATGCGAAATGTCAGATGGAAACCTGCTAAGGGCCATTCCATACTAAACGGTAACATATTAAGTTACTATGGTTTTTAAATCTAATATCTAAAATATATTTTTAATTGGAAAGTGATGTAAGACAAAGTTATTCTTTATTCATATTATTAAAATAAACAACTTTACTATACATTAATTCTCAATTCAAACTGTATTTTGAATGTGAGATTTAAAAAAGATCGTAACTTATATTACAGAAAAGTAACTTTTAGCGTGGAATGGCCGCTAAAATATTTAATTTGTAAATGGAATTTCTGTAGCATTACCTTAAATTATAATGTTTAATATTGATTTTAGTAAAATACAATTTTGGGTTTAAGACTATAGAACACACGCAAAATTTGCTACACCAGTTTTCATCTCATGTCATCATGAAAACTTGTCGCTCGATAATTTTTTTATCACAAAAATTAACTTATGGCTTAAACTACCTAATGAGCAGATTACACTTAAGTTATTCGGAAAACTTATATTGGCTTAGCTGTAGTATTATTTGCTTAGAACCAACTAATCTAAATCTGTGGTAAATGGCAACATGAATTAATTGAAGCTGAGTTAAATAGAAAGCGTAATTTTTTTGAATTGTGCGAGACTTAAGGTTAGTGCTATTCAAAACTTGGTATACGAAAGCAGATCCTATCAATACATATATGAACAATATAATCATTAGAAATGTGTTATTAAACTCTTATGACTTACCTAAGCAAAAACATTTAGACTTTTGCTTATGTTTTCAATAGTGTGAGTCAATGCGTCAAATAGTGTAGAATAGTTTAAGCTAACATGTACTCAAATTTGATAATGTATTCAATAGTATATGGCGTAGATCTTTAACAGGGAAACTAATTTATTATAAGCTTCCATAAAGATAAAATTTATTTAATATCATTTATATCCATTAAAATGCAAGCACTTCGTTTAAGCAGTCATAAAATTACCAATATTTCTTGGTATTCACCAAAGCATATAATAACAATTTACCAATTTGAATAGAACTTTACATTACAATCACACCGAAACCATATCTCTAATTTTTGTGAAATTTCACGAACAAAACATTCTCGACTACAATAAAATGTTATATTAGCGAACAATCAAATATCATAATTGCTTCCTTCCGAGATTTCTTCACAAAAATGTTTGTAGCAAAATTTGTATTCAAATGAAGAATAGCAGAATAGGCGGTTTATTATTATTTTTTTCACTAAAAAAAAAAAACTACAGCAACCATCGTTTATGAATATAAAAATATTCAAAGAAAAAAAAAACAGGTGATGACTCAATTTTTGTTAAATGTTCGCCCGCAGACTTGAAATTCAACTTAAACAAAACAAAACAAAAATTATTGTCTGTAACATTTGATAACAATCCTC
This sequence comes from Catotricha subobsoleta, assembly GCA_011634745.2. Classification (NCBI taxonomy): domain Eukaryota; kingdom Metazoa; phylum Arthropoda; class Insecta; order Diptera; family Cecidomyiidae; genus Catotricha; species Catotricha subobsoleta. The sequence continues at coordinate 29,722 of JAABKK020000170.1, forward strand.
CTATTCTCTATTTCACATTAACTTCCATATACCACCATAAAAATTCCAAAAAAAACATCTTGCATTTATTCCACAGAAATAGACATGAAAATAAAATAAAAAAAAGAAAAAGAAATAAAGTGAAACAGAATAAAGGACATTCAAACAAAAACCCATTTATAACCGCAGAATAATACATATAGCAAAAAGCACTAAATATTTGAATGTTGCAATACAAAAACTTGGTAATATTTATACTTACTTACTTATATCTCTATTAGAAAATATAAAATTCATCGTCTGTATGCTTAATGCTATTGCTTATTGTCGACTGAATATCTGTATATGTATAACATTGTGTTGTGTATACAATTTTTAAATAATAAATATGTCATTTATCAATATCGTTATTTAAAATGATTTATATTTAACCATTTCGTTTGTAAACAATGTAATTTTTCGACACACACAGAAAAATAAAAAAATCAAATACAAACAAAAATAAAATTTCAGCTTTAAGTAATAATAATATTGAGAATTTATCGTTTCCGGGAGATAATAATGCACCACGCGCCTCTATGCGGGAGTCTTTAGCAATAATATACAGAAAGACACAAAAATTACGCACTTCGCACTCACAATAATAACAATATACAAATGGGAACAATATATATATAAGGATGAAGAAGGAGACAAAATACATAAAGATATGATGATATTGAGGATTCCAATTTTATATTCAACCCCCGTTTTTATTTGTGCATATGCAAGAGATTGGTGTATGTAACACTATTTATTACCACTAAATTTACGATATGTGCAACATGGGCACCACATGATATTACGGGTGTTTTATTATCTTATTTTGACAATCGAAACTGTATGTCGCATTATATTGTCTTGTTTTCTATTTCTATTCGTGTTTGATCTTTTCTTGATGTAATTGGGCATTTAATAAATATGTATTTTTTGTATGAGAGTGATCTTGATCTTCTTTTTTAAACTATTGTTTTGGTCGGGGCGTTTTTCTCATCTTCATTTTATTGGAATAATAAATGCACACATTTAGATGTTTAGAAAAGAAAAAGACCAAAATTGGAGACGTTATTTAAATAACAGTTGTATTGAATTCGGTGGGTTTTATGTTTGAATGGATGAACAATAATTTAATAACGTTGAGAGAGAAATTGGCTAAGATGCCATTTAGGATGAAGTTGATATGGATGAAGATTTAAATTACCCGCTTTACCATCTGTTATAGAGTTTCATCGTTAACGGCAGGTCTGCTTATTACACCATCGCTATATTGAAAAGATGTTCAGTATGTCAGTTTCAATATAGAAAAACATTCATCAACGCCAAACACGGAGTTCCTCAGAATATAGTCTCGGCTAGAAATCAAAACCAAGTTTCCTGTTTCAAAAATTGCATAATCATTTTCAACTAACACTAA
>JAABKK020000181.1:0-23313 GCA_011634745.2 Catotricha subobsoleta
AAAAATTCGGACCTTAATATTAAAAATAGTCGTTTTAGGTCCAGTTACATCTAAAAATGCTTTTGGAGCTAGAAAATGTTAACCTTTTGGAACTCCCATACAAAAAACGAACCACCCTAATGTATATATATAAATATTTAATTCTAAATACATCTAACATACTTTACTTTTGGAATATAGATTAATTCCGTTTATATTATGTTATACGTTGTAATCTGCATATGTGTAAACATTTACATGATATTTATAATAAAAGATTACATTACAATTAATTCAGTATAGTTATTGTTAAATATATGGTATATATCATCGTAAATGTAATTGTTGAATTACGCGGTTAATATTAAATTACGATGGATAAATATTTAAATATAAATAGTTATCAGTCGACTTAAAATTAATATTCTAATTGAAATTGAGTTATATTAAATTATCATTATTTTGTTGAGTTTTTAATGGTCATCCTATTGCATTACGTAGATTTTAATTTAATAGGATTTCTGAATTTAATACTCTCAACGTGCACAACAAATTACATTTAAAATTTTGAATTTGAAAATATTTCATTGAATGATATTTCTATTGTACGTTTAATTATATTCACTATTGTGATTATAAAATAAGTCTCCTGCATATAGCCAACCATTATTTTAATATTTTAATATCATATTTGTTCATATTATATGAAGCCAACAGTTATACTAAAATATTTTCAGTTTTAATTCAGATTTTTTTTTTTTTTTTAATTACAGCGTTCGTATTCTGCTGGCATGTTTACTACAAGTAGGTGGATTTTTACTGGTAGCCTTTGCAGATTCCGAATGGATGGCAATATCTGGAGTTGTACTTACATCGTTGAGTTCAGGACTTGGTGAAGCATCATTACTTTCATATACATCCGAATTTAATAAGTAAATAATTGAAATTATTTGATAGTCTAACTTTTATTAAAAAAAAAATATGTATTTTGAAACGCACAGAAACGTAGTATCAACCTGGTCATCCGGAACAGGTGGAGCTGGAATTATTGGAGCTTTATCATATGCTGGATTAATTTCTTTAGGTGTTACTCCGATAAATACAATGCTTATAATGCTTGTTGTTCCATTAATAGAAGCTATTACATTTTGGCTGTTGCTACGTAATCCAAAAACGATTCCGCGTACAGACGATTCTAATTCAACAGCCACATCATCCACGACTGAAGTGAAAGATATATCGACAACGATAAATGTGACAAAATATGTGATAAACGAAGATGAAAAACCACTAGTTGGCCTTGGAGAGAAAATACGGTACATTCCAACACTCTTCAAATATATGTTGCCCTTGTCAATGGTTTATCTATTCGAGTATTTTATTAATCAAGGACTGGTAATTATTTCTCTTCCATGTATATTTTTCAATCCATAATAATTATAAATATTTCTCTTTCTTTCTAGTTTGAACTAATCTACTTTCCGAATATATGGCTGGATCACAAATCACAATACAGATGGCTGCAAGTCGACTACCAAATTGGTGTTTTTATATCACGTTCATCAGTAAACATACTGACAATTAACAAAATATGGTTAATGGCCATCTTCCAATTCATTAACGTTGTTTTCTTCTTATCGGAAGTGATTCTATTCTTTACTCCTTCAATATGGATAATATTTTCGATTGTTTTATGGGAAGGTTTACTTGGTGGTGGAGCATACGTCAATACATTTTATCGCATGTCCAAAGAAGTGCCGATAGCAAGACGAAACTTCGCTTTAGGAGTAGTGCCTGTTGCTGATTCGATTGGCATTGCCATAGCTGGTTTTCTAGCCATTCCCACACATAACATGCTTTGCATGCTTCCGTTACCTACTAGAAATTAAATTTTATTAATTTTCTAACATTTAGTTTAAGTGTATATATTATATAAATTAGATTAGTTTTAATGTAAGTAACTTTTTCAAATTGATAAGGATAAAAAAAAACAACAATCGTTAATTTGATTGAATAAAACTTATTTATTTTTTTATATGAATTTTTTTTAATATATGAACAAACCTTCATTGTAATTTTATCTAGTGATGTACAAAAGATATGTTCCAGAGGAATTTAAAAAAAAAAAAATAAGTAAAATACGCCCACCAAGCAACCAATACTGCACTGCGTTAATTAGAATTAGAATGTTTTATAAGTAAGATAAAATTTATATGATAATATATTAATTAATTTTTTTTATATCTTTTTAAATGTTTAATACTTTGTTACGATTCAATCAATCATTATCGTATTTACAAAATGAAATTATTAATTTGGCTGTAGATACAAATGTATTTCCATTTGGGATATCATGGTCTGTGTTAAAAAGCCAATATTAAATAATAATTTATCTGAACGTAATAGTAACGTAATGATCAGATATAAAATATAAGGCTAGATTCATATACGAGTACATTATAAATAGCTGAGAATTCTATGTTTAGAATTATTATGTGTAACACTGGATAATAATTTCTGCTCACAATGCTTACTAAATTATTGTTCAACGCTTAATGATTAGTCATGAAACTAAGAGAAAATCTATAACAATAAACTTTTATACTTTAAAATTTCATTTAAACATTTTGTATCTGAAATGTTTGTTTATATATATATTTTTTTTTTCATTTTCTCCATAGCAAGAATGTGAACTAAGCATCATACAGTTTGAATTGCTATCAGTTTTCTGTTTACTAAATACTAAATATATGTGCAAGCAAAATAATCGCATCGCAATAGTATATATGTAGAATGTATATTGTAATATTATGTATGTGTAGTTTTCTATAGTTTAATAGAGCAATTAAATCAGTTAACAATTTTGGCGATATAGCATTTGTATTAGTGTGTAAACAAATATAGAGTATACTGTATACTATACATATGTAGATGTAGATGAGCCATCGGTAATATTGGCGCATATAAATGCAGTATATCAAAATTATATTGCGTGGACAGTATTTTAGTTATATTTTGTAAGTACTAACGCTTATTTTTCTTTGCTTAACTTGAATATACTAGATATATAATTTATTTCATAATTCATTTTCAGATATTCTATTAATTTTTTTTTTGTTTTTAATTATAATGCACGGTTATCTGTATTGAGAATAAAACAGCTGTTTATAAACAGCATACATCTACTTATAGTATATTCATTTGATATTTTTTTCAGAGTCAGTTTTTGTATTTTTCCTCTGATCAGTGTCGTTTTAAAATTTGTTCTAAAGCAACCTAAATAGTTTATCAAAAAATTATCTTAAGTTTATCCAAATTTGTTATAAGTACATTCTTTAAAATTGTTTAAAGTAAGTGATTGTGATGTTATAATTATAATAAAAATCGTATATTTATTGTTTTGTTAACTTTTAATAAAGCGGACTTTTGTTGTGATTGTGACATCATAACGCAAATATTAACTATGGTTGTTGCGTAGATAAAAACACGTCATAGAAAACAGTCACAATAGCATTCAGATACATATGAATGATTATAATAATACAACTATTGGATTTTGATTAATATTAGTATGACATCGACAATATTTCTGTATAATTACAATATGTATATTGTATAGTTCTCTTTATTATTACATTTATATTATTTGTAAATATCAACATGGATACAAATGTGTATAAGAAAATGAATACAATCTTAGCACTACCTACACAAAATACGCTGAGACTATAGTGAGACGTGAGAGAGAGTTTTTATGTTTTTTGTTTATTTACATATAGACTCATTAATATTCTTAATTAAATGAATTTGATAGCTAGTACGCATGTAGGAAATAAACCGTGTGTATATTATATAAATATTGCTTCATAATAATTTTATTTGTTTATTGTACTCTTATAATATGTAACAACTTGTGGTACAAAATATTTGACTTGCTGATTAATTTTCTATAAGTACATTTTTCTAATTATAAATTTTTGTATAGTTATGGGTTTTGAATTTAGAATTGCCGAATGCTGTTTCTGTTGCCGTTTAAACTTTGATCTTATACACAAGTTTCATTTGAGGTGATTTTCATACGTATGTATAAAGTATGTTGAAATCATTCTTATTGAAATTTGTGTATACGTATATGAATTTTGCTATTAAGTGCTCTGCAACTATTAATTTTTTTTAAAAACATATAATAAATACGATTTTTACGTATATGGAAATGTATATGATGATCGTGAATTTTATAAAATAATATTTTTGAAATGGTATAAAAGATGTTTAATATTTTATACATACATATTATACATATAAACTTTTGTCAATTTCAACCAAAAAAAAACTCAATTATAAGATGAGCGATGAGATACTCAAAGGCTATACATTTTGCACTCATATATACCATTAAGTACATAATATATAGAAATGAGTGATGTAAAATGTTTTTAGACTTTTTAAAAATGTTTCCTAAAATTTGAATCTTATATCTATTATATATTAAAAAAAAAAGTAGAGAACGCCGTTTAGATCTATTTACTTTAATTAACTTAAAAGTATCTAAATCTATTTTTTTTTATATATTTATCCCAATAAACAATTGTTTTATGGTAACATAAGATATCACTAAAAACACCCAAAAAATCTCAAAAGTGTATATTGCGAATACACTTACAGAAAACATTGTAACAATACAGTTTTGCCACTAAAAAAAAATGAAATTTCAAATCAGTGGAAAATTCCTTATCGGGTATTTAAGACAGTTTTTATATACCTATGTTCTATATATATATAAATATATATATTCTTGTTGTTGAGTTAATCAAAAAAAAAAATGATAACGTTTCGTTTCTTAATTTTTGTCTAAATATACCTAGAGATTGCCGATGATAATGTTATTTATATCTCATAAATTACTTCGCAAATGTCTGCGCATATAAAATGCATTAAGTAATTAATGTCACATCTTAAATTCTTTCGAGATCTTCAAATTACAAGTAATCTCTTTGCGCTATTTTTAATAAGATATTTTCTAAATCCATTATTTTAATTAAGCACATGAAATTTATTACAAAATATCCATTATGATTTGTTTGATGTCTTATAAATTATGGGAGTTAATAATTATAAGAAATAAATGTTATATATTTTTTTTTTTTATTATTATTATTATTATTTTGGACACATTTTCAACCCACGTACAATACAGGAGCAGTGTTAAAAATGATGAATTATAATTTAATTAGAACGAAAAAAAAAATTATGAATTATCCATTATTTCTTTTTAGTAGAATGCCACCCGAAGAGAATTTACACGCAGCATTGTCGAACGCTATTAAGGTTATGCATGAAAACCAAGGTAATGATAAAGCATATTCCAGTGAAACAAACAAGAATAAAGATAATAAAATATGGCGAGATTTAACTGCATATTGGATATTAGGATTATGCAATAACTATGGATATGTGGTCATGTTAAGTTGTGCTCATGATATAATAGCCCGATTTGGAGTTCATGCAGTAAGATTATTTTGTGTTATAAATTTTACAAGTATTCCATAAATCTGCGATGCTGAGTACTTAAAAATACGAATAATAATATAATTTCAGCAATAACAATTTTCGAATGTATAAAATTATAATGAATGATATTACTTATTGTGATATTAACATATTTATTTTTACAAATAACAAAGGAAACACCTTCAAATAATAATGGAATAATAACAGAAGGTAGAGAATGTAATATAATGTCAACGGGTGTATTACTGCTGGCGGACACATTGCCTGCTATGATGATAAAAATGTTGGGACCGTTTCTACCATTTTACATTCGGTAAGTTCTAGTTAAAGTTATGTATTCAAAATGTATTAAAGCTGATGAGTATACCGAACATTTATTTTATATTGGTCTAACATTAACCCAAATTATTAAAGGATATAACATTGGGGTCGTTCGAAAATAACGTCACGCTCCTAAAGAGGAGGCGTTATGGTATTTTGTGACTAAATGTGACAATAAATTGGGAGGAGGGAGTTTTTTTTTTCAAATATTTTACATCCAGAATATATTAAAAAAATATATTTCTTATTATATTTACATCAGGATTAATGAATTTTTTAACTATTGATGAAAATAAAATAATAGTTTTTTTTTTTATTTTGTGACGTATGAACGGCGTAACGTTATTTATGAATAACTCTACTTTGCAGATAATCTTTAATAAGTCTTTATACCTTAATTTCATATAATTTGTTCGAAGAAAATATTTTATCTCCGAATATATATATATATATATATAGATATGTAAATGTATATAAAATAATATATTATGCACTATTGCTCTATTTAAACAGCTGATTTGGGTTGAATTTTAACCATATGTAATTTACGTGAACAAAAACATTATCAACTCGAATCGATATGAGTAATATATTATAATATGGCTATATTGAACCTTTTGTGTGCTATGAACAGAGTTCAGAAATCAAAATAATTTTTTTTTATAAATTAAATAATATTGACATTCGAAATAAGACAATTAATAAAATGTTTTAATTTTTATTTCAGCATACGGCTGGTCATTGTTTGCATTCTGTCTGCCATCGGATTTATTTTAGTGGCGACTGCTCAAAATGAATGGGAAGCAATTCTCGGTATAATATTTACATCCGTTAGCTGTGGATTAGGCGAAACATCCTTACTTGCACACACATCAAAGTTTAGCAAGTAATATTGTCTTATATTAATTTAATGGAAATTTTATGATAAAACCATTTTTGAATATATATAGAAACGTAGTATCAACCTGGGCATCTGGAACAGGTGCAGCGGGAATTACAGGTGCATTAACATATGCGGCTTTAATATCATTCGGCATAACACCCAAAAATACATTACTTATTATGTTGATTGTACCATTAACTCAAGCTATTGTATTTTTTGGACTATTACGGAATCCAAGCGATACTGTGCGACAGCCTTCCAGATCAATTATAGCAACATCCTCAACTGCTGGAATTTTGGAAGATAATCCATATTCATTTAATTCCCATAATCATCTTTTGAATGATATTCAGCAACCGTTAATTGGAATTAAGAGCAAGGTGAAATACATACCGAATTTATTTAAGTATATCCTTCCATTGTTCACCGTATATTTGTGTGAATATTTTATTAATCAAGGATTGGTAAGTTAATTTCATTTTCTTCATTCCTTTCAGGTCAATAAAATAATTAATTCAACTAATTTTTTTTTTTTCTAGTATGAACTGATATATTTTCCTAACATTTGGTTGGATCATGCTGCTCAATATCGTTGGCTACAAGTTGATTATCAAATTGGTGTTTTTATATCACGATCATCCGTTAATTTATTTGCCATCAAAAATATTTGGCTAATGTCAATTCTTCAATTTTTGAACATTTTTTTCTTTGTCTTCGAAGTAATTTATATGTTTACACCAACAATTTGGCTCATATTTTTAGTTGTATTTTGGGAAGGTTTACTTGGTGGAGGTGCGTATGTTAATACCTTTTATCGAATGTCTAATGAAGTTCCTACTGAACATCAAAAATTCGCTATGGGCGTTGTACCAATTGGTGAATCTTTCGGTATAGTTTTAGCAGGACTATTAGCTATACCCACACATAATATTTTGTGTATGTTACCTATTCATAAATAAATCCAACGATAAAATAATCATTATTTTATTCTATTGTTTATTTAATGAATTGTAATTTATTGTGATCCGAATTTACTTAAATTTTGTGAGATATATTTATTTTTAATTTTATCAATGCTTAATTTATGCTGTGGTTTTATAATGTATTATGAAATTCAAATACATATTAAAATAAATTAATAGCAAATTCAAAAAGTCTGTGTTTTGTTGATCATAAGTAAAATTACTATAGAACGACTGCCGAAAGCTGCTTTACATAAATTTTAAGTATGAATTAAATTCTGCCCATAAAAGGAATTTGACATTAAAAAATTAAGAAATTATGTAAGTATATACGAAAATTAAGAAAATATGCATACCAACATTATTCGCTGTTTGAATGATTTTGATCATTTCCGACTTTTTTAAATTCATTAAATGAACGATTTTGTTTGTTTTTTTTTTCAAGTAAATGTTATACATCCGTAAGCACGTATATCGTATTTGTCCTCTAACTAAAAATGAAAGATGATTTACATATTATTATTGGTATTATTATTTATTATGATAGAGTTTTAGATTTCAGGTAGGGAAACGGAGATAAAAAAATTGCAAAATAATTTCAGCCTCGTCCGAAACTTTATCAATTCCAGAACCACCACCAAAGGCTAATTAAAACATACACTTTGGTATTCTTGAGGTTCCTTTATCAATCTTAGGTCTAGGGGTTCAGGATAAGGATAACATATATAAGTTTAATTAAAATCGCAATTTTAGTTTTCGAGATATAAAAAAAGAAGAAATATGAAAGATTTTAAAATCTAATAGACTGCTTGTTTTCTTAATCAAAATATTTACACGTTTAGAGAATCTCGTTTAAATGAAATTAAAATGTTAAATATTTAAATATTTTATTTTCAAATTATATTTAAAATTATTCTTATTTTCTAAAATTAAAAGTAAATATAATATAATTTACATTTAATATATATTTTTTTTAAATTTTAATTGAGATTGACCTTTGTGGTATGGTCATATATTATATATTTTGGGGGCTTTTGGTACTGAATTAACGTTTCATATAAGAGGTTTTTTATAAATCGAGCCACCGAGAAAGTTTTGTAAATGTTCTGTGCTAAGTAAATGATTTTTTCTGGAAATATATTATGATCTTGGTGATGTTACTGGAAGCAGAACTGCCATGTCTTTTTCATTTGTATTTTTGTCATGTCTTTTATAAATAAGACTAAGTATCAATAAGTTTCAGTTAGAGAACCTTGGCATAATAAGATTGTAAGTCACATATACTTATTTTTTTTTTTATTAAACTCTCTGTATTTTGACCATATCCACGTAATTCTTTAGTAATACTGTACAAGATTTGGTAATTTATTTTCGTCAAAATCGAAAAAGACGTCAAATAGGCCAGCTCTGACCAACGTAATTTAGGACAAATTATAAATTTTTACTAAATCAAAAATGAATTTCGTATTAAAGTCTCTTAATATTTTATCTTAAATATACTAACAAATAATTGTTAAGTTGTAAAAATCTGTGAATAATTCACGTGTGAAAAATGAATAGATACCTACCTAAAATACTACTTATCTATTGAATATATTGTACGAATAAATATAATGTCGATCGGTACACCTTAATACTCGTACATATATACCTGCGAAGATAAGAGTAGGCAGCAACTCATTAATCATTTAAACAAAAAAACTGAAAAAATAATAGACCATACAATTCGGTTTATTGTTCTCATTGATTTTTGAGTTTCAATAGTTTTTATATAATAGCACAAAAAATAGAAGCGTGTGCGAACAGTGATTTTTTTTTATATTGAATTTAAAAAAAATTTATGTGTTTTTATAAACTTAGTGTGAGTTGAAAAATAATAACAATATGTTAAAAATTTAAAAAATTAATCGAAACATAGAAACTTTTAGTTTTATTGTTTAACATTAATCCTCTCCCAGTGGGTCAATTTTACCCACTGTTACATGTTATTCGATATATAGTAGCTGCGCTGCGTAGGGAGAGGATTAGGGTTAAAGTAAAATTAAACCGGATAAACAATAATTAAATTAAATTTTTATTTTTATTTTTAATAATTATTAAATGTTTTTGTTATATATATATTTTATGATTTCCATAAAAGAAAAATTATTAATTTCGTTGGCGTAAATAGTATCTGTGCCTTTATTAATTGGGATTTATTGCTTTTCATAAATTTATTTTTTTTCCACTTCAAAAGTTCTTTGGAAATGAAAGATAGGCTAAAAAATAAAGAACAAAGACCGTTTTCGTTATGATCAAAAGTTTCACAATCGCATTTTTTTTTTATAGATAAAAACATCAAATCAAAAGTGACTTTTTTGATTTAATCACCGACCACACGCAAATAATAAATAATGACAATAATCGAAATTACTACAACAGAAACAACTACGACAAAAGATTCACAGCTTTGGCGAGATCTAGTATCATTCTGGATTTTAGGCTTGTGCTCAAATTATGGATATGTTGTCGTATTAAGTGCTGCCCATGACATTCTATCCAGATTTGATGAAAAAAATGTTCGTACTTACTTGAAAACTTGAAAATAATTTTCTTATAATTTACATAAAGAAATGAGCCAAATAGAAATTTTTCAGGCAGATTTTTTCACAGAACAATATGATAATGGAAATATCACGCAAATTACTGAAATTGATTCAGATAAAAGAGTCTGCAACGAAACGTCTACAGGTGTTTTATTATTAGCTGATATTATACCATCTTTGGCAATGAATATCATTTGTCCATTTTTACCATTTTATAAACAGTGAGTATCGTATTCTGTGTACTGTGTAAGGTTAAAAAAAATTAAAATAAAGAAATCACTACGTGCTTTGTTATTAAATCGATTTTTGCGGTGCATGGCAGAAACCCTAAAAAAATAATCCCTAAATACCGTATTCCCTAAAATCCACAATCCCTAAGAAATATAATTCTTAAAGTTCGCAATACCTTAAGTTCCTATAGTTCAGAATTTCTAAATATCACAATATCAAAGTCGTGAAGCATCTGTGTTTTAGTAACAGTGATATTTAGAAATTCTGAAATTTAGGGCTTGTGAATCTTTGGTATTGCGGTCTTTAGTGACTTTGAACTTTAAAGCTTTGCTTTTTAGATATTAAGCTATCTATAGGAATTATATTTTTAGGGTTTCTGATGTGTAGCCAAAATCGCTTGCACTCTCTTTACTCTATTTCTTTTTCTTTAATGTTTACAGCATACGAATGATATTGGTGTGTATGTTACAAGTAGCAGGATTTCTCTTAATAGCCTGTGCTGAAAGTGAATGGGAAGCTGTGGCAGGTGTTATGTGTACATCTGCATCTCTAGGAATTGGAGAAGTTACAATGCTAGCGTATTCATCACAATTTCATACGTACGATAAATTATTATTAATAAACTCGATTTGATTTTAAATTATTTAAATACATTGTTTAATCCTACAGGAATGTAATATCAACCTGGTCATCTGGAACAGGTGGAGCTGGAATTATTGGAGCATTTTCATACGCAGGACTTATAGCAATTGGAGTTAGTCCAAAAAATACATTAATTATAATGTTAATTATACCTACATTACAAGGATGCACATTTTGGATTTTATTAAGAAAACCAAATAAAAATCAGACATACAATAGTAACACAACAAATACAGCGGTTTCAACAAAAGAACTAAGAAAGAAATCTTTAACATCCGTTAAACTTGAAGTGGAACGTAAATATGAAAAACTTTGTGAAAGTGAAAAGCCATTAGTTGGATTCAAAGAAAAATTAAAATTCATGCCATCATTGTTAAAATATATCATTCCACTCGTGCTGGTTTTTATGTTTGAATACATTATTAATTCAGGAATGGTAAGAATATCTTTTTTTTCATTTTATTTATATTTTTTTTCTTAAAAGAAAAAACCTTTGGTTTGCTATAGTAATGTAAAATAATGATAATTTACTTTCCTTATAGTTCGAAATAGTTTACTTTCGAAGCATTTGGTTAGATCAACATTCACAATACAGATGGTTTCAGGTGGTATATCAAATAGGTGTTTTTGTATCACGATCATCTGGAAATATAATCAAACTTGAAAATATGTGGTGGATGCCGTTCTGGCAATTTCTCAATATATTTTATTTTCTCTTTGAAGTATTATATAATTTTACACCAACCATATGGATTACATTTTCAATTGTTTTTTGGGTTGGAATGCTTGGTGGATTAACGTATGTAAATACATTTTTCCAAATGGTGAAAGAAATTCCATTGGCACGACAAAATTTTGCTTTGGGTGCTGTTACTGTTGCTGAATCTATTGGTATTGTATTAGCTGGCTTTATTGCCATTCCTACACATAACATGCTTTGCATGCAATCACAATGAAATGAATACAATAAGAATTTTTTTGATGGTGGAAATTTGTTTTTTTTTTTTTTTAAAGTAAGACTTCATATACCAAACAATAAAATATTAACACTTCACCGGAAAATGTATAGTTAGTAAAAAAAAAAAAAAAAAACAAATAGTGCTAACGCTTAAGTACAATATTTATGAGTTTATTTTATTTAGCGAAGTATCCTGCAAGCATATTTTTCATATCCGGACTAATACAGAATAAAAGAACTGTTGGCTGCTCAAACTAAATTTAACAATAAACAGCTGTACAAATTTTTAATAGATAAGCAAACTATAAACTGATTCTTGTAATCCTAACATTGTGTGGTAAATGTTGATATTATCCGATTACCGAAAGTGTGTAAACATTTTTCTTCGGTTTGTTTTTTTTTTTTTTTCAAAAATATTTGCCGATAAAGAAATTGATTATAGTTTTATGGATAATTTAGTTCAATTCAGGGAAGGAAAACCATTTGTTCAGTTTTTGCTGGTGGTGGATGTAGATTTAAGGATAATAAACTACAGAAAATTTGAATATTCATAAACATGCGATTAGAATTATAATAGCAGCGATTGTTAAAAATATATTATGATGAAGAAATTGGTGCTTACCAATTCAGATACATATAACTATTGACTATATATCAAATGATATTTTGGTGTTTGATATAAACAAATTAAAAAAATTGTAGATTTTTTTATCTTTTTTTTCTATTACTTTTTTACAAATTTTTCGTTTTAAATAACTAATGGAATGAATTCTAATTTATTTAATTATTTTAAATCTACGATTCACCATAAAAAAAAACTTAAATTTTTTTTTTTCTAATTTTCTTTTTCAAAAAAATTGAAAAATATAAAAATTTATATTTTTAAAGGCTTATAATAAGTAGGTATTTATATATAAGAATAACAGATATTTTTGATATATACCAAAAATATTTGATATTTTCGAAACCTGTTACCAATAGTAAGTATTTAAATTTAATACACATTTAATTGAACTTAAATTCTATTTAAACATATTTTGTATTGTAACTGACCATATATAAAATGTAGCGAATTTATTGATTATAATATTTGACAATGATGATAATCAAACATTAACCGAAAATGTTGAATGACCCAGAGAATAATTCCACTAGAATGTAAGTGCCACAAAGAAGACATAATATAATAATACTTGTTAGAATTAAGAACACATCAATAAATAAAGTGTTATCGGTTTGTCTCTATTTGCACAAGGAACTAATAAAACTATGAATGCATTTGAGTGTACTTTAAATTGATATACATATTAAAATGTAGAGTAGGTAAACTGTTAGGGCATATATAAAAATATGTAAATGTTCAGCCATGAATAATAGATGAGGCAAAGCAAATTTAAAAAAAAAAAAGAAGAAAAATGTTTATATATTTATTTGTGTAGAATATTTGTTGGGTGTTGTTGCTGACTTGAGCTTGATATTAAAAATTAACTTCTAGAATTCAGTCAATCATATAGAACTGCGTAAAACAGACGTACAATTTTTTTTCACCATTGTTTAAATTTTGAATTTGTTTAAATCGAAAAGTAATTCAAAAGTTGTCTGCTATTCTAGTATGGAACACAGATTTACGAATTTTTCTATAGTTGCTATATATTTCAGTGTTCATTCTAAGAATGATTAATTTCAGTTATTCTAAGTATTGATTCTATTTAGAATATAATTTGCATACAAAGGTATTTACTGTATGCCTAATTTAATATAAATCTAATAAAATCATAAGTATTTGCTGTTACCTTGGCCTCATTCTGAACCTTATGGTTTTTTTTTTTTTTTTTTTATAAATTTAATTTTTCGTTGTAGTGTCCCGTCATTGTCGTGGTCGGTTATTCGAATATAGGCAGCTATTAAGCATGCAACTTGGTTATTATAGTTTAAATTTTCATTAAACAAGGTGGTTGTTATTTGTATTGTGAGTGTACGGACTTTATAAGAGTGAACAATGGTTTTAATATAAATGATTTCTTAAAATGTTTGGTATATTTAAATAGTTAGAGTAAATAATGTAGTAACGTTTTTTTTTCTTCTTAAAGTTAAATTAAAGAAATTTGGAACGTTTACTAATTAACTGTTGATAAATATTTTTATTTATTTTTTTAAAATTATATTCAAATATAAAATGAAAACTATTTGGATTATTGGATTATTCACAATTTTATTTGCGGCCTCATGCAGTGGAGAGGGTAAGTCTACAACAATATAAAAATAAACGAATATATATTTGAAATTACTGCTCTTGCTATTGCTGATTTAATTGCATTTCAAACTCGTTGGCATAAGACTATAAGATTTCGGTTAATCATGAAATTAGTTTATTATTTATATAATAAAGAAATTTTCCTTGCGACTGCAAACTCTTCCATAACCCAGAATGCAACGTCAAGTCAAAAATATTATTATTTTAATATATATATATTTTTTTTTTTTGTTATTTGTTATTTGACTTTATAATCTGTATTAAACATTTGTTTAGTCAGTCAGGTCATGATAACAAATTGCGCGTGATCACTGCGATCTGAAATATTTCTTATCTAAATTAACTTCCACAATATGTGAAATTCTCCAACTTCAATTTTTAAACTACATCGTGGAAGTGAAGGGAAGAAAATATTTATTTATTTTAAAACAATATAGAACCTCTGAAAGCAAATTGAATTAAATATATATTATTTTTTTTTAAACTTAATGCATTTAATTATAATATTATTATTTTATTCAAACATGGACCAAGCAAACCAAGCAATATAATTTTTTTTAATCAAATTACATTTAATTATTAATATTGATTCACCTTCAGCTTCACTCAATATTATATTATTACAATAAAAAATGATCAAAATTCTACAAGTTATAACTAATTCAGTTGCTTTATTGTCACACTTCTAATTTGATTATTTGATATTATTTCCCAACATACATAATATTTAAATAGCGCGTAACTAAATAATTTAAATTCAGTTGCATATATCATAAATCATAATATTAATAACAATAATAAAGGCAAAATAGATAATATTATATAACATTGTTCAGTTGATATTCCAATTCATTTCAATAATTTGTTTAATAAAATATACTCACCATCTGTACTCGTATATAATACAAGTTGCTGTGTGACTGACCTATTATTTTATTATATTATTCTTTGACCTCATGAAACACACACAATTATTGATATGATCTGACCTGACACAATTTTTTTCGTTGTAACTATTTCAAGGTAAGAATGCAACCATGATTTTTAAAGTAATTAAAGGAAAATTTGTTCATGTAACTTAATAATCTAGTTGCTAATTATGTTGCGTGTGTATACTTGCTAATCTTCAAAATAAATTTGCTCCGTTCCGTTTGTTGTTTTATTTTTTCAAAAATATGTTTTAAATTTTTGCATACTTATAGAAATATGAAAAAAAAAAACAATAATGATTTTATTTAAATACGTTTAGTGAAGCAAATCAATCAAATCCTCGAGAAATGTTGTACAGCCGGTGAAGAAATTGCAACCAATGAAACAGATTGCAAAAATGTAAATCATCCTTTAGAAACAGTACCAGATGAATTAATTAGTGCATGTTTTTTTTCATCGCAAATTTGTTGTACATCAAAATTACGCATCGATCAATGTAAAAGTGGTGTATTAGCGGCTAGGGCGGGTCTTGATTGTCACAGTGCAGATAATAAAACTGGAAGTGACTTTTATAAAAATTGCTGTGAAGCATGCAAAATTGGTCTTGTATTGGGAGCTATGCAAGATGTTTGCTCTATGGACACATTTGCTTATGGGCAACCATTTGATGATTCATATAACTATTGCTGTAATGAAATGAATTCTGATAAGTTATTTATATTAAATGATGACAGTTAGTATTGCCTATCAATAAAAACCATATTCTGTTTAGCTGACAGAATTTATGTGATTTTTTTTTTTTATTTTATAGAGGATATATGCAGTAAATTCGATAGATTGTGTTCTCAAATTTGTGAAAATACAGATGACTCATATGTATGTAAATGTGAACCAGGATATCAATTATTGGAGGATAAGATTACATGTGTGGAAATGAAGGATACTACCGAAGACAATGAAGTATTATCTGCTAGTTCAGAGTAATTAAATTTAATAAAAAAAAAAAAAAAATTAAAATTCTTACGTTTATATATTTTAATTTTGTTTTTTCGCCTATAAATGAATAGGGAATGTCAAACGGGACACAATAAAAATGAAATTACTGGTGAATGTGAGGATATCGATGAATGTGAAAATGGCGTTGTGACGTGCAATATTGAAACACAGGTGTGCCATAATACCATTGGAAGCTATAAATGTTTGGATATTGGATGTCCTGAAGGATTTCGGTTAAATATAAAAACGGAAGAATGTGATGGTAAATAAATTTTAAATACATATACACATATATCCATTAATCAATAATGGCATACATTTATCTATACACAAATAAAAAAAAGATGAGGAACAAAAAAAAAACATTTCAGCTCAATAAAATTAGTGAATACATAAACACTCAGCCCAGATTCATTAACATAGCCAAACAATATAACGATAGATATTTTTTGTTTAGTCGGGAAA
The DNA here is from genome assembly GCA_011634745.2 of Catotricha subobsoleta. Taxonomy (NCBI): domain Eukaryota; kingdom Metazoa; phylum Arthropoda; class Insecta; order Diptera; family Cecidomyiidae; genus Catotricha; species Catotricha subobsoleta. The sequence continues at coordinate 16,718 of JAABKK020000181.1, forward strand.
ATTCATTCATAATTTTAATAGCTTTATAATTAAGTTTTGGTTTAATTATTTTTCACAGATATTAATGAATGTTTAGAAGAAACTCATAATTGTAATAATAACACTCAATTATGCTTAAATACAAGGGGAGGTTTTAATTGCCAAAACAAAGTTACTGAAGACTGTTTGCCTGGATTTAAGTATGATAATACAATGAAAAATTGCCAAGGTACCTAAGGGAATTATTTCTAAGATTTATTTTCGTGTTTTTAATATTAATCAGTTTTGTATCAGAAAATATTTTATGTGCTATAATGTTTGCTTGGGGTTAATGTAACACATTCAGATTTATATTTATTACGATTATTCGGATTTATTTTAAAGCTATTAATGTTATCTTCTTTTTTTGTTTCGTTTATCATTTAATTTAAAGATATAAATGAATGTGAAACTAGAATTGCTCAAAGAATATGTGGCAATAATAAGGAATGTGTTAATATTCCTGGTGGTTATGAATGCATTGATAAGAAGAAATCAACATTTGTGTAAGTACTAAATGAATGAGTAAACCTATACCCTATACTATATTTAATAATTTTATTAAAACTTTCTAATTTTTATTCAGAAAATCACCATTTCAAAAGGATAACAAAAAATTGTCTTGTGCGAAAGGTTTTAAACAATATTTTGATAAGTGTGTTGGTAAGTTTCTTAAAGATAATGAATATAAATGAATTATAATAGATGATTTTTTTTTTATTAACCCATTCGCATTTTCATTACTTACTAAACCATCAAAAAAATAATATTAGATATTGATGAATGTTCAACGGATCGTAATGCCTGTGACAGCAATCAAAACTGTATAAATCTTCCTGGTGCATTTGAATGTGAATGTAAAACTGGTTTTAGTATGGATAAAGTTGTAAATGCTTGCGTCGGTAAGTGGTTAAGAATTCAATATTTTAAATTTTTTCATGGTTTAAAGTTCCAATTTACATTTCGATGCAATATTATAATATATTCTATAGATATAAATGAATGTCAGATAAATAATCATGATTGTTTGGAATCACAACGATGTGACAATACCATTGGCTCTTATACATGCATTAGACTACAAAGTTGCGGCACTGGATATACACTGAATGCTGGTACCGGATATTGTGATGGTGACCACATTAAATATTTTTTAATTTAATTTTAATTCCGTAGTAAATTGAGTTTCATACCTTTTTTTTTTTTTTAATGTACAGATGATGATGAATGTTTACTTAAAAGACATAACTGCGTATTACCATATGAATGTCGAAATACAAAGGGATCATTTCGCTGTGATAAGCCTCGGTATACGACATCACGAACACCAACTACAACAAAACCCACACCTACAACAACGCAGCGAATTATTTCGACACAAACTTATCCATATGTACCACCACAGGTATATACGCAAACGCATAGTCGCTACTATGTACCAACAACACCAAATCCACGAAATTCGGAAAGGGATCGTTATTTAGGACCATGTAATGTTGGCTTTGAACGAAATGTTCAAGGCGCTTGTGCTGGTTAGTCACATTTCTTTTTTGTAGCAAACAAGTGTTTCGGATTTAATTTGATATTTTCAGATACGCAATTATAATGGATTATACTTTTCTTTTTTTTTTTTTACTTTTTACTTTCTTTCATTCTTTATTTTATTTTATTTTATTTTATTTTTTTAATTTAATGCGATAAGACATTGATGAATGTCAGAATAATCCATGCCGACGTAATCAAAGATGCATTAACACTAATGGATCATTTAAATGCCAAAATTTATTGTCTTGTTCTGGTGGCTATACATCAAATGATGAGGGTACTCAGTGCATTGGTATGAAATTTCGCATATAACTTTATAGCTTCAGCTCTACATACTTTCTTTCTAACAATAGCAATATTATTTTATAGATATTGATGAGTGTGAATCTAATGAAGCAAATTGTGGTCCAGATGAAATTTGCCGTAATAAACCTGGTGGATACACGTGCTCTTGTCCAGTTGGTCATATTTTAAATGCTCAAAGAAGATGTGAGGATATTAATGAATGTGAATTCTACAAAGGTCAAGTAAGTACAAGACTTCCAAGTATTTACAGTATTTTCTTTTGTAATTAAATGAAATCAATATTTAATTGTTGGACTGAAACGTTCATATTTTTTTTACTTCGTATTTAAATAAATAAGTTGTTTAAAAGACACTAAATTTATGTGTTCTTATATAGGTTTGTCCTGTAAACACAGATTGTTTAAATAACATTGGATCGTATCGCTGTGAATGTAAAGAGGGATTTAAAAAACATAATAGTGAAGATAAAGTTTGTGTGGATATTGATGAATGTCGAGAATACCAAGGACTTTGTTCTCAACGATGCATTAATTATTTCGGTTCATATCGTTGTGCATGCGAATCAGGTTATCGACTCAGTTCAAATAATCGCACCTGCGAAGACATTGATGAGTGTGAAGTGCATAAGTCATACAATTTATGCATGGGAATCTGTGAAAATACACCGGGATCATATCAATGTACATGTCCAGCAGGTTATAGATTGGGTGCAGATGGTCGAACGTGTCAAGGTATTTAATTTTAATACACTTAGCAAATATATAAGTCGCTTCGAGTTATGCGGGTGGATACTGGACAGCTATAAGAATTTTTCGACTATGAAATACTGATTTGTTTTAATTCAAAAAAAAGTTGTAGATTACTGTGATGTTTTTTTTTTTTTATATATATTTGTTTTTCGATATGCTGAAGCGACTCACAAAGTAGATCCTCGTGATTTTAACTATTATACTATTCAAAGTAAAAGATGCCGAGGTGTTTTAACTGAAATACTCCGTACGTATATGAAGTTTCTCGGTCAACCTTCCTTTTCGACATCTAAAAAGGTCAAAAGTCAAATTTGTTTTTTTTTTAACGTCTTTTAGAAAAATATTAGTATGACTATAAAATTGAAGTAATTTACCAATTTACGAATTTATTGGTAGTTTGTTGTTTTATCATAAGAAATTCATCTGTACAGAATGGCAGATAAAACATGAAATATATTTTCTTGCAGATATCGATGAATGCTCAACTCAAAATATCTGTCGAGGATACAACGAAATATGTACAAACATAAAAGGTAGCTATCGATGTACACAAATGAATTGTCCTAGTGAATATATGATTGATCCGGACCATAAAAAGTAAGTATAAGAAATCTAATATAAAAAGTATATTCATTTCACATCCACAAATTCGAACCACACAGAAAAAGAAAAGAGGATTTTCTATTCTCCCTTTCTTGGAAACTAAAACTACTTTGAATATATAATACCGCAGAAAAAAGGACATACCTTTAAATGTTAGAAAAACTTGGAAAACTTATTTTTATTTAAACAACCTAAATCTACCCTCTGGAACCCTTTTTTCCTGTCCATTTAAAATATTATTTTTTGTTCTTTTCTCATTGTACTTAAAAAAAAAAAAAAAACTTTCCTAATCTATTTTTCATGATGTAGCCGCTGTAAACGTATATCATTGTTATGTGACCACGGTGACACTGAATGCTATCGTAAACCCACATCATATTCGTATAATTTCATAACGTTAGTATCAAATTTGTCAGTTCCACCAAATGGCCGAGGATTATTCACATTTAAAGGACCCAGTTGGTATGATACAATTGATTTTGATTTGAAAATACTCCATACACAAGCACCGCCACATGTAAGAAAAGTTACAGATCATTTCTTCAGGTATTAATTTAATTTCTATTAAAAAAAAAAACAATATTTAAAATTCTTCAGTATTGATTTAATTTTTTTTTTTTTTTAATATTATTTAGTTTGCAAAAGATGCACAATGAAGCACTACTGAGTTTAATGCAAAGTTTTGACGGACCACAAGAAATTGAACTAGAATTAAGTATGACAGTGATTAAGGATGGACAGCCAGGTGGAACAAATGTTGCAAAAATATTTATTTTTGTATCGGAATTTTCATATTAAATGTACAATAAAAATTTTCGAATCGATAATTTAAGATTAGGATTTATTTTAAAACTAACTAGAAATTGTGCTCTTTGAGAATATACTTAAAAAAAAAGAAGTATTTTGTGACTGTGTTTTGTTTTTTCAAATTTTTAATTTCTTACTTGAATTTTTTAAGGCAATATCTACTATATTCATGATCCGCTAAATTACATTATAAAAATCTTTGTTAGGTACAAAACACAAAAAAAAGCAGATCAACTACTAAACCGGCGTGTAAAATACCATAACTTCAACAAAATAAGATTTTTTCAAAAAAAAGAAAAAAAATATATATAAGTATAAGTATATTATAAAAGATTTTTCTTAAATACAAACAAAACTTTATTTACAGTTAACACTATATCATCATCATCATCATCATGTTATACGAACAGCATTCATTTTTAATTTATAAACCTTTAATGTATCTACGTGACTCTTTTCTTCACTTTAAACTTTAACGCTATATAAATATTGTATTTTAAACTGAATAGTGTCTATATGGATGCACTAAATTATAAAAGTATAAAGATTGTTTTAAGCTTTCAATAATAATCGTGTTTACCTTCACCGTTTGTTATTTTCTTTAAAGAGTTATTTTATTGCATGCTCGTACTTATGCTATTTTATATTGTCTTATGAAATGAAATATTGAAAGGAAGCATTAGAATCATTTTTTTTTTAATTTAATAAATACTTGGAATTTTAATGGTCAATTTATTACAGGTACCAAATTAATATGACTATTTGCATATATAATTATATAACTGGGCTGGGCACCAAAGAGGAAGCAGTGGGTAAACATATTTCTTTTCTTTATTTAGTGCTATTGTACAGACAGCTATATACAAAGTACAGAACCGTTAGTGAGTTAGGTATATAAGAATAAAGTTTATAACTATATATAAAATAGATATCGTGTTTCACGAATAAGTAGCAGATTGTTTTGAAAAGTTTAAAGTATATTATAACTAAAAAGTGTGATGAGCTGTTGATGCGTATATAGGATGGTTGTAGGCAAGATAAGTACCTTTTATGATGAAGTTTTATTTATTTTAAAGTTGTGAAAAAAAAATTAGTATTGTCTTATCTTGTTCGGAATATGTCATTTTATGAAATATTTGGCAGGTTTTAGTATGAAAATGTCGGAAATTTTTTTTTATATCATAATCAATAAATCCAGTATAATCGAATATGTATATTAAAGTATTAAGTTTTTCTGGTTAGGATAAAAAAAAAAAAATTGTTTTTTATATACCGATAGATTGATTCACTGCCAAACATGCGTAGTCTATACCTATAAAGCTTTCACAATTAACTTTTGAAACCTTTAATTATTTGGTATTTTTTTCAAAATTTCAATTTATTTTAATTCCCAATTCATTTTTAATGTGGTTTTAGCAGATTATGTTCTTGCTTCTTGGATATTATCAGCCTAATCCTTCTGTGATAGTAAAAAATTCAATTTTTTAGTAAGACATTTATTCCCTTTAGGGCAATTTTTTCAGTCAAGGTTTAATTTTAACTGAGTTTAACTTTAAACTGTCAACATCTGGCGTTTAAGTTAAGCGCAGTTTAAGCAAAATTTAATATGGTGAAACCAAGTTTAACTATGATTGAAAAAATCACATAAAATCAAACTTAATTTAAGCTGTAGTTTAACTTTAAACCGAGTTTAAGCCACGATTGAAAAAAGGCCCCTAATGGTATGAAAATAAAGCAAGCTGCCAACGGATTAGTACACGATACTTCATTTTTCGTAAACATATATATTTTCACTAGAAGCAAATTCTGTATCTTTTTTCTATTTTGACTTTCAATAGCCGACCATTCAATACTGAGATCCAGAAAAAAAGCCAAGCAAAAAAATTACTTTACAAATTTATCTAATACAGCAAACAACCTTATTTTGGTGTGTGCAAATGAATTTAGTTAGGATTATTACTTAGACAACAGCAAACCATTATTTAAATTTAATTGACAGCTTATTTTAAAGTAATTCAAAATCTGAAAATCTTAGTGATAAATAACATTTTCTTATTTATCGGTACTGGTAGCGTGACTGATCTATTGATCTGAGAAAAACAGTAAACACATACAGTAATCTGTGTTTCTTCAAATCATATAGGTTTTGGTTCTGATTCGTCTACATTATATAAAAATAATAAATGATAATTTTTTTTGCCAGTTATAAACATCGAACTGTGCTCGTCATCAGAATCGCTGCTTTCTTTTTGTTCCTCGTTCTCTCCGTGCATTAGAAATAAAAAATCATTACACAAATTAGCGTTACTTTAGTATTTGACAAAATAAAAAATCAAAAAAATAATTGATTATTATTTTTTTTTAATTAGCTCAATATTTCATTATGTAACTTTTTTTCATTTATTTACCGATTATGTATAATGCAAAATTGGAACCTTAAAATCGGTTTAGACGTGTAATATAATAAGGCTATTAAAATAAATTTTATTTATTTAATAAAATCGATTTTCAGTTAGCTCTTCTTGAAAATGTTATATTTTGGATTATAGATCTCCAGTTCACTTCACA
>JAABKK020000192.1:0-31142 GCA_011634745.2 Catotricha subobsoleta
TATTTATTTGAATTGATTGGTTCCAGTTCTCACAGTATGAAATTGTAGTAGTTTAATATTTTTTTTTTTTAATATAAATTGCTGAATGTTACGTTTTAGTTAGTTTAAAATGATAATTTGAATTTTATTAATGAATCTAAGCATTGTGTAAAGGCTAAATATGTTCAATAACTTTTGAGATCATTTTTATCTCAAGTCTTTTTGATCTTAAATTTTAATTTTTTATACTCATTGAATTATTTTAATGCTGATGCTTTTTAACAATTACAAAATCGTCAAAAATCAAATTTTTAAATAAAAAATAATAATAATTCACTGCATTAATTCATCACTTGTTTTCATCGTTGTTATTGACCGTCAGTCATCAAGCATTAAGACAAATTTTATGGATGAAGATTATTAAAAATTTATAAAAAATAAAAGCAGTAAGGTAAAAACAAGGTTACCGAACACTAATTTTTTCGTAAAAAAAACTGTATTTAAAATGACACGCACTTGAAAATGAAACAAAGTTTGAAAAAAAAAAATGAAAAAACATTGCTAATACAATAATTTCTGAAATCCTTGTAGGAATTTTGATTTAAAAAAATAAATAAATAAATAATAATAATAATAATAATAATAATCATAATAATAATAATAATAAAGATTTTGTAATGAATGAAGCTATCAATTTTTAAACAGCACCATATAAAATATTCTGTGCATTCTTTCAAAGAAGATGTTCAATCGATAATTTTGATCATTAAAGAATATCGCATTCGTTACGAGAATATTTTATATTTAAATATAGGAAAGTTAAAAAAATAAATAATAATAATAATAATAATCATAATAATAAATAGCATGTACAAAATCATTTACGATATTCACTAGTAATCAACACAGACGCCTCAATTTACTTCCTACATAATGTCATAATCGTCATCACTGTAATTGAAAAAGAAAACCGTATACAATTGAAATTGAATTAAATAGAATCTTAATCATAAACAATCAACGGCTATTATACAGATCCCAACCAAATCAACATTATTAATGCGTTTAAATAGCAACAGATAGAAAATAAAGAAAAAAAAAATTGTGAAAGAACAATTATGATTGTGCAACATCAATTGCATATATTCCATATTTCCATATTATTTGTAAAGGGTATATGGTATATCCAAAGAGAAGGCGAACATCTGTAATTTTGTGGCGTAGGCATAATAGCTTTTAAATGGATTGCGTATATTGGAAGTTTGCAACTGCGCGTATAAGTTACACACGTTTTAAATAGATACAAGGAGAAATAGAGAGAAAATAAAAAAATATGTTTGAATTGAAAGATTATTTCATTTTCATTTTGCATAATCTATTCGACTGTAGCCTAGGTAATAAATGTGTACATAGAACATTAAAACATAAAACTAGTTATGGGCACGGTCGTCTGTTAGTTTGTACAGATATAATTGAGGCGCCACTATCACCTTCGTATCTTTTTTTCAATTTTTTATTTCATTTCTTCATATTTTTTTTTGCGCACATAGAAGTAATGTTAAGATATCTTTCGTCGTCATTCTCTATTCGTTATTCTTTCATTTACAAATGTGTGTTTTTTTTTTTTTTTAATTTCTATCCTACTTTGCTTCTCTTTTATCTGAATTGAATTTCTAAATAGGCAGGCAGGCATGCAGTACAAAAAGGTATAATATTATTCACCACATTTATTATCGCTAGATTATTATAAAATGCTAGAAATGTGGTTTTTGAAGTGAATTTAGTTTAATATGTACAAGATTTATAGTTATATTGTCAATAATAATTCGGTGTAGCCACTATTTATGCGGTTATGTGTATACATTTCAATAGAGACATTAAAATTTTACTCTTATGAAATGAATATATGGTAAATTATGTTTTCAATAATATTGGATTTTAATGAAATTGAAATTGTTTATAAAAGTCACTCACTGTTTACTATTTAATTCAATAAATTCACTACTTTTAAATTACATAATACGTAATAATAATAATAATAATAATTGATGAAATTTAAATTTCATTGGTATTATATGTATATATTCTTTTTAATTAACCGTCAGCTGGATAAATTTATTACTGTATGAAAATAATCGATATCTAAGTTTACACTTATTTTTGCTCATTTATTTGATAAAACAGCCAATTTTAAATTACATTATAAATTATAAATCGATTTGAAGGCGTGTCCGTGTGTATGTTAAAGATGATCTTCATGATATACTACCTATTGATCGAGATATAATTATTATTGTAGTTTCTTTTAACATGCGACCATTCATTAGAATAGCATTTTTTTTTCATCGTTTTGGAAAAGAATGTTATGATAAAATCAAGGAAAAAAGTCATCATTATATTGGATGGATGGAAATTCTACATTTTCTAGCATAAATTAATCGTTTTTGAGCTGTACGCCATATTTAACATACGCCGCAACTAGCTTAAAAGATATTTTTATAATGTCTTCACAACCAAATTGGGATCATTTTTTTTAAAATATGCTCAACGTCAGACTCTTACATTCATAAAAGTTTTCAAGGCTATTATAAATATTAACTTTAAACAAAATTGTCACAAGTTTAAACAATCACTTAAGCTAACATGTAAAATAGTCATAATTCTTGATATATATAAACTGGTTGCATTGGAGACTGGCTTCTATTTTTATTTGAAAATATATAAAAATTAATAAAAGTTGTAAATGTAATTTGTATGTAATTTCATCGAAAACAAATTTGTTCTCATGATTATTACTATTATAGTAAGTTTAATGCATCTAAATAGATGACTCAAATTATAAAATTTCGTAATAATAATTTTATTCAATTCAATACATCAACTAGTAAAGCAATTTATTAAGTAAAAAAAAATTAGATGCCTATTAGTTAATAAAATAAAATTTATTGTATAGCAACGTGAAACCATATTGATAAATTGATTAACTTTTAAAAACGATAAATTACGATGCAAAATGGCACCAATTTACTTGACTTATGTGCGCATAATGCATTTGGAAATAACTAATCTCAAGTAAATTCTGTACAATTTACAAGCCACGTTACCGAATATGTCCAGATGGTTGCTATTTTTTTTTTATTTTTTTTTTCAATAATTTTTTCCTCCATATTATAATGTTTCACACAGAAACTATGAAACATGCTATATGCTAAAGATTGTGACTTAAACGTTACAACTTCAAAACCGCACATAAATCAAATTGTAGTAATTTTTTTTTTTTTATACCTATATATTTTTTTTTATTTAGAAAGCGAAATTTGTAATTCATATTTTATTGAAGTGATGCAATAAATTTATATGACACTTTCTGTCTGTCTTCAACTTTAATATATTTGTATGTCTACATCTTATGTACAGCCGTGTCCACCGCATTTAAAAACAAAACAAAAAAATAAAAAAATAAAAGCTTTAAAATGTACTTAATATCGAGTACCATTTAAATTACTTACGTGTTTATTATAAAGTAATATTATTGTATTTGGTTTTTTTGTTTCTGCATTTAAGCACTTCATAAAAATGTCACTAAAGAGATTTGATTTTTGTAGTTTCGAAAATATTTTATAATATTTTGTTATTCATTTGACTTTTTTTTTTTTAAATTTTATTATTTATTTTTTGTATGGCTTTGACTATATATGTAATTTATCCAAATATTTATGTTTATTTCTATTTATCACATCTAGTTTTGACATAATAATATAATAATGCTTTGTATTTTTCGTATTTATTAGATAATTTTTAACAATTTTCGATAAAATAAATATGTAATAACAAAATATACGAAATTAATTTATTAAAATTATTAAATAGTAAATTATTCGAAACCAGATTTATCGATCACATTATCAACAGACGACACCAAACGATATCAAAAACCAGCAGAAATTTATTTATAAGATGCGAGAATTTGTTGTTGTTGGTTTCGTTTTTTTTTTCTTCTCTTGGGCTTTGTATTTTCGAAATAAAATTTATCTGAAGTGCATCCATAAACTACATACACTCGCTTACATTAAATAATCAACGTTCATGGTTATTTTGCAAACGAATTTATCTTTTCCCATCTACAACCAGTAGCACAAGACACCACAACGCGCGATATTTAATACTTTTAATCTCTTAATAACGTGCGATGCACATAAAAGATTAAATGCTATAAATTAAATTAAGCAATGAAAATGAATGAACATTATATTTAAAATTTTATATTATATATGTTATACATAATTTAGTTTTAATAAAATATTATAGTCTCCTGCTGCCAAATTTCGTGTTAATCAAAATTAAATTGTTTTAATGTGACTTTGGGTACCGATTTGAGGTCTATACACAAACCATAAAAATGTGTATTTCATATTTTATGTGTGGTGCTTATTATTATTATTATTATTATTTTTTTATTTTATTTTATTTCTTCGTCTTATTCAAATTTGAATATGTTTATTAGTTTTTATTTATGGTTGTTTTTTGTTATATTGAAATTATACCGAAGTTAGATCAAAGGTTCAATATTATACAGGGTGTAACAGATACATAAACTAACAACTTCTCTTTAAAAACAAAAATTAAACTAGCTATAGTTCTAACACCAGCATTGTGATCAAAAAAAAAATAATAATAATAATAAATTTGTGATTGTTAGAAATGACAAAAATTATTTATTCTTGTAATTTGAAAGTAAAAATGTTTGAATACTGCGATTGCTCCGAAATGTGACGATATGTATTTGGTAGCACCTTCTATAGCATATTCGAGGTTGTAAATTTTATTGATTGTTAATTTTACGTTTTATTTTATTTTACATACAAATTTTTAGATTAAATTGTAATTAAACTATAGACGAAACGTAAATATCAGATATATTATATTGAACAGGATATTGCGTAATATGCAAAGAGTTCATATCGTTTTGTCAAACGAAAAATTAATATTTTTATAGTTTTTAAACTTGTTTACATTTAATGTCTTATGTTTCTAATATTTAAATGTTAGTATTTGATACTTTAAAAAAAATTATGTTAGTGTTAGTCCCGTTTTTTTTTTTTCTTTCTTTCTTTCTTTCTTTCTTTCTTTCTTTCTTTACATATTTTTTACTAATAAATAAAAATTAGTAAGTACTTATTTGTAAGAAAAAAATTATTTCATTTCAGAAAAACAGTTTTTTTTTTTAAATGAGATACTGAATCTCAATGGATGTCAATATTGTATAGAAACGCCGTTTAAGAGAAATATATATATATATATATTATTATATATATTCACTAACCAACCAATAAATATGAAAAATAAATAACATATTATCCACTTAATTAATAATGCATACTAACTACTAAAAATTCTGCAATTCATAAATTTCTATACAATATTTTCGCTTTTTATTTCAATGCTATACGGCTATTAATAATAATGTTAAAAATACTAATCCCAACCCACACGTCTTAGTTTAACTACAATCATATTGGTAGTCTATGCTATATCATTAACATTTTACCGTGTATGACATGAATGAAATAGGATTATGATGTCTAATTGTTAATAAATCGTAAATAGGTCAATATTATTGTTTTCAAAAATTTCGAAATTATCTTAGGCTAAAAAAATAAAAAAAAAAAAGAAAAGATATTTAGATGTTTAACAGAAATATATAATATAATTAATGTAATATGTATATTGTACATGACAGAGTTCAAATAGAAAAATATGTTTAATTTTTATTTTTGATTGAATAGGTTGTACTTACATTGTAATTTAAGGTAATGGTAACATATTATCATTTTGTATATATAGTAAATAATTTTAGGTAGGTTTTATTTTATGTCAGCGGTTATTGTGCCAAGAAAGAAACACTTCATTGAAAGTTTATTATTTTCTCTATTGAATTCGATTGTTCAAAAATGTTATATTGAAAATTTAATTAATAATATTTAAAAGGAAAATAAAAACTTTTCTATCTTCAATAGAAAGCAGATTGGAAAAAACCGCTTCATTTTGTTTCGTCATTTTTTATCCTCGTTAGGAATATAATAACAACAAAAATCTTTTTAGATTATGGTTTATATTGATTAATTTGGAGTAATTGAACGATAGTACAAGTTTTCCCCTTTTTTTTTTTGGATTCAATATATGGTTTTCTTAATCTTAATAGATATCGATATCTTTTATATGCAGGATTTGTAGCTCAAACGATTTTCTTCAGCGATGCACTGGCGCTTTTTTTAAAACATTTATTTACGCTAATATATTTTTTTTTTTTAAAAATTCAAAATTAGTGTTAAATAATTTTTAGAAATTTGGCTGTCAGTTTATTAAATACATACTATAAAAAGGCATCAGAAGGTATGTTTTGGAACATTCATACCATAAGTTCTACCTTTATACCTAATTATATACTATTAAAAATTTCATAACATATCTGCTAGATATTATCTAGGTATAATCCTTATGGTAAAATATACCATCTCATACCTTTTTATGGTATGGTATGAAATTCTTAGTATTCCAGGGTGTGACACCTTTTTTTCCACTATAGAGTGATATGTGAAATACTAGAACTTAGCGAGTACAGTTACAGAACAAATTTAGGTAAGAATATCAGTACTGACATTTCGTTACTTACACGGTTCAGATATAATTCAGACGAGTTGAGTTTTTTTCAAAATTGCCGCTTACAGTAGTGATAGAATTCAGATTTATCGAAATTTAATTTTTCAGATACCAGTTCAGATGTGGAAAGAAAAAAACATCACATAATATAAAAGATCACATACACTAAAGCGCTCCACACAAAAAAAATCTCGAAACAAAATAATTCTCTCACACCAACGAAATGCTATTTTAACTAATTGTAACTGTTACAAGGATATGTAATTTGTAATTCTGTAAATTTGTTTTGTGTTAAATTTTTTTTAAAAAAAAACCCTATTTTGTTTTGTTTTTTTTTTTCTGTGCAAAGCTCAATAGTCAATATACATAAAGTAATATCCATTTGAGGCACACAACAGGTTAATTAGTTTTTTTTTCTTTTTTTCATTGTGATGAACTTTAAAGATAAACTATTTTGAAAGTATTACTGTAATTACATTTAAAAGAAACAATTACATAATTTTTAATATATTTTTATTTATTACCAAATCTATACACTATCGTCGTCGTCGACATCATCTACCATCTGTATGTGTTTATCGAAATAATATTATTAGATCGTACAGTTGTAATAAAATTAAAAATTTAAATTTAATGCCAAAACCATTATTCATCATCATTTGAATTTATTTTGATTCTGAATTGAATAATTGATGGATATTATCGATTTCGTAATATCAATCACAAAATATAGTTGGAAAGAAAAATTGAAACAAAATGACGAATGAACTTTTTATGTGTCTCTCTCTCTATTTTCATTATTATATCGGTATGCATCGAACATAATAATTTTAAAATATAGGCAACAATAGCTAACAATGCGGTAACAATTTAATACCAAAAATTAAATCTTACTCCTTATATATATAGTTATTATCTACTTTACTACTTTATTTCTTTCAGTATCGTATTTAATTATTATTTAATCAATTTTACATTATTGTCTAATAATGTGAACCTCTTGGTGTTACTTATATGTCAGCTCTATTACCCGGGTATATTACAAATGTACAGGAAATTTTCTGTACGATCCCCCATTTCAAAGTTATATCATTTTCAAGATGTTTACCTTTGTAATCTACCCGGGTAATGGAGCTGGCATGAATGTGTTACGCTTTTGCCTTAGTTACAATGTTAATTACAATGCAGGGGCCAATGTAACAGACGCAAAACTGTCTAAATTACGTTTTTATTAAAAAAAATTAATAAACCAAATACACAAAATTATATAAATAACAATTATATACCCGTTTAAATTTTTATAATAATGAAATAATCGAATGTTCTATAAATCAATTAACCTGAAAACCACGCATTCCTTTCATGTGAACAATTCAAGTATGATATCAAGAAAAATCTATCTCAAATATCTGCAATATGAAAGAATTTAAATCGATATTTGTTATTTGAATAGTTATTATAAAGAAAATTATTAGTGGTGTAACTAAAGTCACATGTTAAACAAATACAATTAATTGTGATTTGTAAAATACGCATCTAGTTATATAAATCATAAACCAACTATCCAAATTGAACAATAAACTTAATATAAATTGTATTTATTTTATTAATTTTTGTTTTGTTTTTTTTTTTTTTTTTTGGTTTTGTTTGTTTCATTCTCATATTGCGTGTCCATATAAAATAAAACTAGCTGTGCATAAACTACCATTTTAACTAAGTAATAAATTTTCTATAAATTATTCATTTAAATAATATATAAATAATTTTTGAATATCTTATATTCGAATAGAAAATACAGATAGCCACCGTATTTACGAATGTTGAAAATTTAAATGGACTGCTAAAATAATAGTGAGAAATAAAAGATTGTTTTTTTTTTCTTTCTCAAAATCATAAAGAAAAATCGTTTTTAGAATATATAGAGCAGGTAATAATGTTCACGCAATGTCTAAAATTCTAATTTCTTCTTCTTTTTATTTTTTTTTAGAATACACGAAAGCCATAATACACAATTTACATTTTGAACGGCAAAAATGGACTATGAGAAAAGTACACTTGTAAGTTTATTAGTTTGATAAAACGGCGGGAACATCGTAAAAGAAAGCACCATAAATTTCAATTATACTTTTAAAAGAGAATTTAAAAATATTATTATTACTTAAGTGCAAATCTGTTTTGTTTTCATTTTTCACAAAAAAAAAATAATTGCAATAAAGAATGAAATTTTTATGCACGTTTTTCTATTTGCAAATTACAACTTAATTATAAGTAGATATAAAATTACCGCTTTTATCTACAATACGTCTAATAATAAGCTTTTCTATCCAATAGAAAAAATCACTTGTATTAGAATTTATAAAAAGATGAGAAACGTGAACCCTTGAAAAAATTGTATTCTTTTTTTTTTTGTTTTACTGTTTTTTTTTCCATTTTTACATTACGTTATGTAAATATGCATACTTCATTATTCCGTCTATATATTTCATTAAATTACTAATTATTCATCCAACAACAATAATAATAATAGACCATACCATCAGTCAGCATCATATACTAATACAAAATGATTTAAAAATGGTATATATTGCAGAAATCAATTTAATGTAAAATTGTTTCTTACACGTACATATTATTAGCATTATATTCCATTTCATACAAAAAAAAAACTAATTTCATTCGGCCATAATGTGTATAATATTAAAACTTAGGAAATTTGTTTGATGTATTTTAAACATGAACTTTTGAACTATCCGCCTTTTTTGTTTTCTTCAGAAGTACAACAAATTCACACATACACACACACACACAAAATACTATTGTATTGTTTTTATAAATTAATAATAGAATATATAATATAATATGTAGTCGGTTACGTGTGTATTTCAATAACTGGCATAACGAAAAATAATAATTAAGTTAAATGTGTTTTTAATGAAATTTATTTTGTTGTAATGCACAAATATGGATACGTGCAGAATGTGATGTTATTATAATGATACCTTTTTAACCTTTCAACTTTGTCGTCCACACTTTGATGTCTGATGAGAGAGTATCGGGCACTTTTTTTTCAAACATATATGAGAACTCGTGAAATCGCTATTATGGGTATATTTACCTGAAAAGAGAAAAATAAATAATTTATTTTAAAATGTTTATAATAGAAAAAAGAGAAATAGTTTACCGTTAAATAGATTCACCACTACAATTTACAAGTAAATGGTATTCAGACTTTTGTTTTTTTTTTTTTGTTAGGAACAAATCAAATGAAATTCTCTATATTTATTCGACAATTCGTTTATTTAATGAAATATATACAAATAAATCTATTGAACACGCAGTAAGGTCACTTCTATTTATATATTATTAATGGATTTTGGTTTAAAGATAAAATAAAAATATTGAAAAATATTAAATTAAAAACCTTTTTGCGTCATAATAAAATTTGCAAACGAAAACATTAAAATGTTTGTTAGCAAACCATATATGTATGGTATACGTATAGTTACTATATAATATGTATATATGTTTTTTTTTTGCTTTTTTAAATCTTGTTATTCGTCTACTGCAATATTTTATAAATCATCAATTTATTAAATTCCACCTTCATTTCAATACAAATATTGAAAAGTCACTAAATGATGATTTTACTTGGATCATGTCTAACCATAAAATACAATAACCAATAAAATGTTATATAATTCAAATAAATCATTTTCAGATTTAGGTTAGATTAATTTTATTTTGATGGTTTTCGCTTCTAAAAGCAATATATTAAATGCGATAAATCAATAAATAAATGTGTTAAAAATAATAGAAATGACTTCAAATTATTTTATCGATTTCGAAAAACACCCTCGTCTCCGTCGCCATCCAATTTAGCATTTCAGCTTAGATATTATAATAAATTGAAAATAATGCAAACACACAAAACCATATTGCATTCGAGCATAGCATATGTTAAATAGCCTAGCTATAATCCATTAAAACCGATTGTGTTTGAATAATTCAAAATACAGCAAAAAAAAAACAAAAACAAAAAAAATAGAAGAAGAAGAATAAATAAGAAATTGTAAATACAAATGCAAAGTAAAACGTTTTTTTTTTTTTTTTGCATAAAATATATCATTACTCCTACTCCCTAATTTAAATAAACTTAAAGAATTGAAATAAATCACGGTAGATTATACCATAAGATTGCAATTGCCTATAACAATATAAGACTTGATGGAAGGTAGTAATGTGCCTGTCTAATTATACAAAGTACAATTTATTTATGTATAGCATAAGGTAATTCTATGGTTCATTTTCCATATATAATACGTTTACGTTTGCAAAATGCATATTTGAGTAAATGCCTGCCTATAGAAAATCGTAATAAATATTACCCATACAAGAGTTCCTGGTGTTACAAATTTCATTATATGTATATTTTATGTTCAACCATATAATAATAATATATATTTGATAATTCGATTCCTATTTTTGAAGACAAGTGCGCAGTAAAAAGAAAATAAAAGTAGTCAGCAATGAAGAGCAAAATTCTTGAAGCTATTTGTAATATATGGTTAAAAAAAAAAAAAAATCTTGGAAAATTTTAGACGTGAATTTAATTCAGTATTAAAAGTTTAAAAAAATTCAAAATGCTTTGTAAGACTTTAAATAACATTATTAATACTGAAATATTGATCACCTTCTTAAACCATTCTCTTAACATTAATCTGTATTATTCCAAGCCAAATGCCTTAATATTTGCTATAGAATAATGATATTAAACGAAATTTTTGAAAACGATTTCCATTTGCCATAAATACGATTTTTCTGAATGGCTAACAACACAAACTAAACAATTTACACAATGTGTTTATTTATAGTACCGATTAAATTAGATCTGTCTATAATTATAGCAAATAAACGAAAAAAAAAAAACCTTTTCACCGGAATAACTTTATATTGTATTGCATTTGTTTGGTGGTTATATTCTCACATTTTAATCTCATTTTAAATATCTTACCGATACAAACAATGCTAATTCAATGGTCGATTGAATGATGTTATTGCTTATAATAATTTACTAAACATATTTGCAGAGATAAAATATTTAGATTCTTAGTAAATAGTGTACGCCAAAACCACAATAAAATCAACCATTTTCGAACCATAATCACGTAAAGAATTGCAAGTTTCATTTAAAACAAAAACAAAGTTAGTGCCTTTATTCGAACATTGTGTTTTACATTCTGCATTTTAACAATTATTATAATTAGAAATGAACAATACCGCGCTTTTCTCTACAGAGAAATAATATGCGTCAAGTTGCAATTTGAAAATTCCATTTTCTGACTTTTTGGAATTTCTGATTGTGCACAATTGTTAAATTTATAACGTACGTAGCCACAGTTCAATATAGAGAATGATATCAATAAGATTGGCTTGCTTTTGTGAATAAAGTATCCAGAAAACTTATGAATAAAATCAGTAAATCCGTTTTACATACAAAAAAAAAAACAAGCACAACATAAAAAAAAAAACAGAAACAAAAACAAAAACCAAAACGAAAAAAAACTTGATGATAGCACAGCATGTATCTCTCAATTATGGGTATTATTGTAAGACTTTCATAGTATTCTCGTCAAATCCATTGTTATTGCAATCTTTTTTCCGAATATAAAACGGTTTACATACATTTAGATTGTTGGTATTATATAAAGTTCTTCATGACCACCATATACAAACAAGAAAAAGTTAAAAGATTAAAATATAAAATGATTCTTTCTATATTTCTTCAATTTATTTATTTTTATTTTTATTTTGTTCGTGTTGTTTGTGTAGATATATCATTAAAATCCACAAGGATATCGATATCTCTATCTCACTATTATATGTCTTCTCACATCTAAACGAAGTCTACATATTATCGACTATATAGAATTTTTAATATTATTTATATTTCTGTGTGAAAAGAAGACGAATAAGAGATAAAAATTATTATTATATCAAGTTTATATTCTGAATATGGTTAAAGGAAATTCCAACAAGACCATATATTCCCGTATCGGGGCATTTAATATTGTATAATACATTATGAAATGTTCATTTAAAATACATTTTTCATTATTACAATGACTTAAAAGAGAGAAAAAATGGAAGAAGAAGAAGAATAGGCACCGTGTGTGTATTTTTTGTATGTAATAGATTGCCAAACATATCATATTAATATTTAATTCGGAATATTGTTAAGTAAGGTCAAGTACAAAGTTGATTTATATTATAAAATGTTATTAACAAGACCATTATTGTTATGTTGCATTATGTATAGAAATACAATAAGTATATGCCATACAATTATTTCCTATATCTTCTAATCACATTCATCGTTTCTTGTGCATTTATACTTTCCGCATGCGCACATCTTTGAATTCATTGAACATATTTAATTTATTTGGTTTTCGAAATAATTTATGTTTATTAAAAGCCAACGTGTTACGCTCAAATTAACCGACAGCCTAATAATACCATCAATTTATTTTTATTATTATTATTATTTTTTTTTTTTACTTTTTTGTATATTTATTTTAAATCAATATTGATATTAATTAAGTTTAAGATTCATCAAATATAATAAAAAAATAATAAAATATTTTTATCATCCGCACTTATGTATGAAATTCCACACTAGCAACTTGATATTTTTAGGAGATGAAAAAAAAATTAAATAAATAAAAATAAATAATAAAGACAATCATCATTCTTTTAAGTCTAGGTACTAACTAACTATATATATGCATAGAAGTATTTCTATTATAAAGATATGTTATAAAATAAATTTACTTTAAAATTACAAATTCTTTTTGACTATAATTTTCGTTTTATGTCATTTTTCTTCTTCTTCTTTTTTTTTTTTTATTAAATAAAATTTATTACACTCTCATATAAAAGGTGTAAAGTATAAATTCCAAATAAATATATTTTTAAAATGACCATAAACATAATTTATATTTTTATTTGTACTGTTTAGATTAATGACTCACTTGCGTTGCGTTACTTTATTACAATAAAGTAGCTGTTTTAGTTTTAGGTTTTATTTTTAAATTTTGTTATGCAGTTTTTTGTTTTTGATTTTTATAGACTTGTTGATCATTAAATATTTAACGCATCTTCTAATAATTTTGGGGATACGTGTAATAACGAATAAGAAGAAAAATAAATGGACATTTTAAGATAAAATAAATATACGCATTGATCGCATAAGATTTTCTATTTATTCAATTTATTCATTTAAATATTTTATTCAACATATTACATTTTTGTGAGATACAATTATAAAATTTTTTCAGCAACTGACATTATTATTAGTGACATATTTAAATTTATGTGAAATTTTTGAAATTATTAAAGGAAAATGAATGAATTAAAAACCTTTATGTGATTCTATTTATTCTATCTATGTATTTGTATTTGTTTTTTTTTTCTATTTTTCAAAAAGACACATTTTTTATAGTTATAAAACCATTACCCTTAACAATAATTTGGATTTAAATATATTCATCTATCGAATGCATCAAATATATATGTAAGGTAAGGCGTTAACGAACTATGAATGGTAAATATGCTTTGTGTAATTTTATAGCTTTATGTGATTCTCGAAAAGTATATGTTTTTTTTCTTATTTCCTTCATTTTCCATTTTAAATTAGTTTCTTTTTTTCTTTTTTTTTATATATATGTTGAAATAGATGGATAGATATTAAGGTACTTAATATATTTTTATGAATTGTATTAAATTTAAAATTTAAATTCCAATGAGTTTCATTTCAATATTTAAATTTACAAAAATGATAGAAAAAAAATGTTTTGTTAGTAAAAGATTTTAACTGACACATAATTAAAAAAATGTGTTATACAAAAATTGTTTAATTTATTTTGTTGATTATTATTTTTATTGGAAATTTGAATATTTTGGGTTAAAGAAAATTTAAAAAATTTCTCTTTATGAAAACAAATATTTATACAGAATTAATATATAAATGCGTAATGTCCATTAAATGAGGTAAAAGTTTTCGTATAAAATATATCAGTAGTGAATAAAAACCATTTTGTATATGTGTGTAATGATTTATTTCAAATGAATATAAAACTTTATGTTTATTAATTATTATGTCTAGTTTTAATAAATAAAAAATTTCAATAAGGTCAAATCGTCATACAAACCAGAAATTTTTAGAAAACCTTTTTATTGTGGGTCTGAGTATAAAAAAAAAAAATACAATTAAAAAAAAAAAAAATTGTAATTGGTTCGAAATTATCTGAATGCATAAAACTACTGATTTCATAAATATAATTTTTATTTGAAATGAAATGAAATTGGTTGTAAAATATTTCAATTCAAATAAATTTTAAATTGAATTGTAAATCATTTGAACAGTCATTAAATCATAATTAGTAATAATTTAGCAAGCAAAACGATAGATACGTGCTCGAATAAATTTAAGAAAAAGAAAGAAAAAAAAAACACGATTTAAAATTATTAAACTATTTTTTTTATCTTCTTTTTTTTAGTTTGCAAAATTAATTGGATTATCATTAATTCTTAATTTGTTTACAAATAAATATTATTTGTAATGAAAGTGTAATAGAAAGTATATAGCCAAGAAAATATGTATTTAATCAAAAAAAAAAATGTATTGCTTTGCGAACCAATGATTTTTAGCCATCATTCGATTTACAGATTCGGTTTGCGCCCAAATATAATAAATAATATTGTTTTGATTTTTTTTTTTTTATTTTCAATTTGTGATTTTTCTGCAGCTTCACATTTAAAAGTGATGGTCAATTGGTTACCTACTACTTAATCTTTATTTGCCATCTGGTTTGAAAACAACCATTAAAATATGAATGGTTAAATAAATTTGCTATAAGTGTTGTATAGTAAATTAATATCGTATTACTTTCAACTCTTAAATATTTGATTTTTAAATATATATTTTATTTTTTTTTAGTCTGTTCTTCAATTTCATGTTTAACAATATTTTGAATTGGTGCACGATAATAATTATTTTACGATGAAGTTGTTGGTTTTTTGTTTCTTTTTCGCACCCATTTATTTAGAAATATTTAAGAGAATTATTGCAAATTAAAAAAAAAATAAATAAATACTTATGAATAAATTAGCGATTTGCGCGAATTATTTATTTTCTTTCAACATTATTATGTGGTATAATTAATTACTTTTATTTAGCATAACGTACAAGTTAATTTTTTGTTTTGTTTTTTTTTTTTATTTTTGAATGATGTAATTTACGAGTGTAACTTCACTTCATTTAATTTTCAAGTGATTTTATTGTTTAATTAATTTACTTTTATATAATAGGCTATTATTATTTAAACGATATTTAATTTTCGCTTTTATTTTTCTATGATTTTGTAACAGTTTTTTTTTTTTGCTGCGATCAAGTAAACATAATTCTCCAGATGTTTAAATAATTAATATTTAAGATATTACCTATTTCTGTATTTATCTAAATTTTTTTTTTTTCAAAGCAATATAATTTTATTGGCCATTGATTTTATTAAAAATAGATGATATTAAAATTAGTTTCTACATAGGTTTTTGTAAGTGAATTTCTCACGATAGTCGCCCAGTATATTTCTGTTTGTTTGTTTTTTTTTGTAGGATTAGTAATACCTACCAAATGAAATTTTATAGACATTATAGTTTTCACACAGAAAACGAAATATCCTCATCAATAGCATTTGCCATTGCTAGAAAATATAAAATAATTTTTATCACAAAAACACATCTGAAATAAAATATTATAATAAATTAGGTAAGCATATCTATCTATATGTTCAATACTTCGGGTATAGAGTTTTTGTTGTTTTGTGTACATTTGCTTATTCGATTTGTTTATTCATTTATTTTCATGGTTTTTATACTCTTAATGGAAATTACCATAAGTATAC
This sequence comes from Catotricha subobsoleta, assembly GCA_011634745.2. Classification (NCBI taxonomy): domain Eukaryota; kingdom Metazoa; phylum Arthropoda; class Insecta; order Diptera; family Cecidomyiidae; genus Catotricha; species Catotricha subobsoleta. The sequence goes on from JAABKK020000192.1 coordinate 16,599, forward strand.
TTTCATTATTATTATAAAATTGAAAAACGAAAAAAAAAAACCATAATAATAATAATAATAATACGAAAAAATGAATCGTCCGACAAAGCCTATCATTATGTTTGAATAATAATCTTTTAGATGCAGAATATTTATATATGCGGTTGTTGTCGTTTTTGTCGTCATCGTCTTAACTACCATACGATACACTTTTATTTGAATGATCTCATAATTTTGATTACAATCGCACGTCTACCTACTTTTTGTTTTAGCAATATTATTATTATTGCCATTATTTTAGAATTGTGTTTCGCTTATAATAAGTACTTATGATGATTATGTAAAAATTTCTCTCGTTTTTGGTATTGTACGATTGTCAATTGTAAAGCATCTACATAATTAAATTTGTGCACATAACAAACAAAAAAATAAAAAATATAATTATATTTATATTCAAATAGCGATTGGTAATTTACCCACAAATAGTAATTTATATTCAAACATTGTAAGATATTGCCAATTGTATGCAGAAAATTTACACTTTATAGACATTATTTGCTATGCGGGGGCCAATGCTATTCTTTGATTTTTGCCATTTTATTTTACTTCGTTTCTTTTGTGTAGTGGATTTTTTTCCTCAATATTTTTTTTTCTTTTACTCGACACAGAAATAATGTGCAGATAATAGAGACATTAAAAGAATAATTGTCTTTGGTCGTTGCCAATTACAAGCGATTGAAGGACTAGGTAAAGAAGAAAAAAAAACAGAATAGAGTATGTTATGCCTATACATTTAAATATTAAAAGCTGCATTTGAACTAGAGGTAATGATCAGTTTGAATTAAATGGCTATAATCTATAATAAATCGAATTGTTATTGATATATAATATCTAAGAGAAAATATATTGGTTTGAAAAGAGATGTGTCGTTTCATTCAATTTAAAATTTTATATCGATTAATCATCATAATTTGTATGGCAATCAATTCAATTAATCTTGAATTGCTTTTGTAGTGTTTATGTTATTATTCATTTGCAAAGGTTTAAACATATATTTTTAAATCAATATTCAATCACTTATTTTTACATCGGTTATGAATATCAGGATTTTGTATAATTGACACTTAATGCATTCGGAAATAACAGCAGAGAAAATAATATCAATATGTAGAATAATCTGTACAAATTTTAAATGCTCGTCAATGTGCATTTAGTTCATAAAATATTAATCGTCTATTTAAAACTGGTGTGCTGTGACTATTATGGTGTTTGGCCCACGTTATTTTATTTCTAGGATTTATTAAGTATAAGTTTATTAAATACACAATTGCATTTTATTTATTTATTTTTTGTTTTTTTGTTTTTTTTTTATTATAATTTTTATTTGGTCTAAAGTTAATCTTCTCTTTTCCAGTGTTGCACTAGAATAAATATATTTACTTACACCCACTTGAATGCCTTTTGTGCACAGCATATAGTACGAAATAAAATGTTGAGTTCGAATTGAATTGTTGACAAAAAGAATATACCGCACAATTTCCTTATAATAATGTAAAGTAATAAATTTAAATTTAAAGATGAAGGACATCTCATAAATAATAGATTTAATTTTATTCAAGCAAATTGATTTATGTCGATGTTTATGTTGTAATTTAATTTATGCAAAATAATATGTTCAAATAGTCGAATAGTAGTTGACTGAAGATGTTATGTTATTTTTGAATATTCTTTTCTTTCTTTTAAATAAATCTTAAATAAATATGAAATCCATTTCATAACAAAAAAAACAAGCTGCCAATAGAAATGGTACACGACTTAATTTTTGTGAGGAAAAAAGCGGGCCAAAAAAGGGGGAATAAAGCGGTCAAATTTTCACCAATTTCCAAAAGTGCATTAACAAACAAAATTAAAAATAACGAAACCATAATTTGTACTTGAACTTGATTAACAGGGTTAACTTTTAACTCAAAAAAAAATATGACTAATATTTTTATTTTTTTTATTCGGCAATTTTTTTTGCCCCAAGACCTTTGAATTTCTCAAATTCTGGATTTTCGACCCACCTTAATGTTCATGTTAATTTTTCTCATGGACGCAGAATTGCAAACACATCAAAATATATCTTGAACTCCTTTGAATCGTCGGATTGTATAGTATAATCAAAAAAGCTGTTTTTTATTTTTATTTTTAAAACACATCAAAACAAAAATCAATATATTTTAAAGGAACTTTGATTCTACGTCCAACGGTGGGTCATCAAAATCCGTCCAGCCAATCTTTAAGGAAAAAAAACACACAAAATCTCTATATGTACTTCCTTTTATTCAAAAATGAAGTAAAATGATTGTATATATATTTCAAATAAGTTTCAACAATCGAAAATTCATTCATTCATTATTTTCTAAATCTATAATTAAAATGTTTTAAGTTTGTCACTTTGCGTGATTATTTGTTTTATTATTGTTAAATTCTAGAAACTCATTTTCATTACGTTATTGGTTTACTCTCAAGCAATAATTAAATACGAAAATTAATTATTAGCTTCGCAATTTACATTCATAATAAATCAATGAAAAATCTGTATAAAAGCTTCTTTTAGTTTTATTTCATGTTCAGTACAACATATATGTTCATAAAACTTAGAAATTGGTGAATTTTCAATTATAAAAATGGCTGCATCATTTTCTATAAAATTATTTATTTTATTTGTTTTAATAAGTGCTAGTGGCTTATATGCCATCCAAACTGCAAAAGTGTGTTCAAAAGAAATTTATAAAAACTTTTCGAATTTAATTCTAGGACGTGTCCGAAACCTCTATTGTACTCTCACTTCACAAATGACTGAGAAATGTGAGTGAGGTAGAGGTTTCGAAAACGTATTCTAGATAAAACATTTTAAAACTTTTTTCAATTTATGTTTCAGTGGCCGCCACAAAAGATCAGAGATGCATATGATATTGAAGGCGCTAAAAGGTCGTGTTATAGTAAAACCGGTGTTAAACCAGAAGTGGTTAAACAATTTGAGGAAACCGATGATTTTAAAAATTTGCCAAATGATCCAGCATTAAAATCTTATATGTATTGTGCATTAATTTATTTTGAATTAATGTCAACAACAAGTTTAGACCTGCAATTAGATAGATTTTTGGTAGTTCTGGAAACATTAGAGCCAGAAGAACAAGATATTTTCTTGAAAATGAGTAGAAGATGTACGTTCAAAACAAAAGATCCAGTGGAAAAAGCTTATTTACTAAATGTGTGCTGGAAAAAGAACGATAATAAGGTAGGTATTATTATTTAGTTTTGTGTGATTTTTATTAGTTACAATAAAATTCGCTATTTCACTAAGAAAAAAAACAAATAAAAATAACTGATCTTATTAATATTTTTTTTTTTTGTAGAATTATTACCACGTATATTAATCTTGCATTCACAGACAGCTTTAGAAATTTTTATCATAACGCTTATTTTATGTGGTCTATTCAGCAACATGGGAATTAACTGAAAACAAATTGTATTTTGTTCATTAAAATGTAAATTTATTTTGAGAAATATAAATATAAATTTTCAGAGAATTAGAATACGGCTTTTGTTCCAATTTACGTATAAAATCAATCGCAATAAAACATGAAACATAAGGCATTTTCGAGTGAGCATGATGCATGATTACATTCACACTTTTTCATGATTACTTTAATTTCGAGTGCGCGTGGTCATAGAAAAATCGTGAATATTCATAGCATGGTTATGAAAAAGTATGAATATGTTTCAAACGTAGTTAGGATTTGTATTCATGGTCATCCGACGTTTGAAGTTTGACATTTGTTCGTTTATAACTTTAATCAGTAAATAAATATATTTTCCTCAGTACAAATAAACAAAGTTTTCGAAACCAATACTTGATTTTTTTCAAAAATGAAGTAAAAAGAATGCAAACTTTTTTTTTTTTATTAAATTGAAACAGGATTTTGTTGATGAACGCATATATATATGTAGTTACATCGAATGAAACATTTGTACAAATTAATTTCAATAAAAATAAATAAATGTGTGTGTCTGAAAAACATTCGATTAAATGTCATTTATCAATATTCATGTATAGCATTTAACATATGCATGCATGAATACGATCAAAAATATCTGCGATTGACAACGTCTTTTTATTTTTATTTATTTATTTTTTTTTTTCATCAGAACATTCTCATTTATACACAATGCAAATCAGTGACAAGAAAGATTGAAAGAAAATATATCAAAAATAATATTGAATCCATACATAAAACCATTGTTGAAATCATGGACACTTTGTCTTAATCAATATTTTGATTTATGAGTATAGCAGAACGGCTATTGGCATTGCGGTTGCTTACAAACGGACGGAATTTAAAGTTTTGATTTTTTTTTCTTTTGCAAAGTTCGATTTATTAAAGTTTAAATGCTGAAACTGCAGCAAAAAAAAAAATGACAAAATGAAAAAATTGAGATAAGATTGGTTTAAAAACATATTTCAATTTTAATCAATTCATGATTTGTTTAAACTTGTTAAAATAAAATTAAAAAAAAAAAAAAGAAAACGAAATACATTATGCATTTTTATGCAGTCTCATGGATTTTTTTTTCTTTGATTGTAATAAAATTATTACGCAGATATACAGATTTCATTAACTTAAAAATTTAAGGGAAGTCGAATCAATATCTTTGCGAAATAATTTCCATCATAATTATTTACGGCTAAATTATGAGTAGGTATATTCTATAATACCAAGCAATTATAAAAAGAAATGGTAACGCAATACTACAAATAATACAAATTGCGCGTCTTTTTCCATTACTTTATTACTCATAAAATTTAAATACATTTTTTCAAAAAATCGTGTTTATTGAGACAAATAATATGCTTATGCTTATGGCAATATAATCAAATATATACAATTCAGAATTTTCGAATTTTAGCAAATTGAAAATTCTACATCCAATCAAATATTGTTAGTTTGCGTGAATATTTTAAGGTTCATTAACATATATGTAGGATATGCGATTCAACAAACAATAAAACTAATATTGAGATGCTGTGCTCATTTCATAACTAACTGAATTCCCACACTTCGCTTAACGATCGTAACGAATTATTAATTTTTATAATTTAATTTATAATTTCTGTCCATTGTTCAATAAACTTATTTACTGACCATTTGGAAAATTATAGAGAAATAGCTCTAACAAATAAATGATGTAACAAAATACGCATTAAATATATTAATGCATGTCGAACTCCTGTGAATAAGATATTACCTTTAAATTTCATATTTGTTTATTTTACTAAAACCTTTAAAAATAATTTAAAAAAAAAAATATTAATAATAAGAAATAAAATATATTGAACTACTTAAATTATAAGCTGTGCAGAGATTTATATTTTTCTAAAACCTTGGCATTTATAGTATCAAATATTTTTCTAAGTTTTCCAATTTTTTTTTCTAGAAACAGGTTGTTCGATAAGTATATATTTATATGAAAAGTTTTGAAACAAGACAAAAAAAAAAAACAAAAAATATTGAAATTTGCAAAAATTATAAAAACATTTATCAAATTAAGAAGATTAAAAATTTATTATAAATGTGAAAGTGCTCTCATCCTCGCGTGCACGTAATATTTCGTGAATTGTCTATAAGAAAAAAAAACGTGATAATTTACTTTTAGGAAAGAAGATTATATAAGCTATTAAGTACTTAATTAATTATGTAAAAGAAATTTAAATCTTTATAAGTGACAATAATGTTGATTTTTTTTTGTTCCAAGTTTGAGAAATATTTACGAAGATAGTTAAGTATTAAAATATAAAAAAAAGGAAGAGAATAATAATAAAAGATCTAATTCTAATAAATCGGATTCATATTAAAAAATAGTTTAAACGAAATCTATACACAAAGATCCATTCCAATTTGAAGAACGCCAAACAGAAAATTAGCATTTAATTAAAAATAAATTAATCAAAAGTTTTGTTGGATCTAATCTTTAAAGACATATCATATAGGCATGTGGTTTCTTCTTCTTTTATTTATTATTTTTTTTTGTTTTTTTTTTAATCTCAATTCTATCTTTTAAATGAAGTATAATTTCTTTGGCTAATTATTCTACTAGCTAGAGAATATTGCTGTTAAACATAACCAATTCAAAAAACCATATTGATATTTATCAATATTTAAATGTTATCGAGTTCATGCGTAAATGACCTTGCTCTAAAAAGCAATATCATCTTCGACAATATCCAATACATAAATAAAATACTATTTCTCTAGTACAATGAAATATACCAATTTAACAAATGTAATATTTAACTAATTATAATTATGTTTAATATTCGATAACATGGCAGATCCATTAGTTTTTATTACATCGATATAAATACAGTTTTATGTTGGCATTTTGAATGAAGAATTGAAGATGGTGATGAATGAGCGATGAAAAATTAACATAACAATTTTTTGATATTGAATTTGGATAATAATAATTATATGATGATGACTATTAAACGTTTTATATTTAAGGCACACTTATTTTATAGTTTGTTACTCTTTTATTTTCTTTTCTTTATATTAGCAATAGACATACAAATATTATTTATTGGAATATACTCCAACTCGTGTATGTATGTATATAAGTGCGCGTATGCTATTTTTATTATTATCTATATTGTAATTTGTATATTATTATAACACCACTCTAGCCACTGGCAGGTGGTTATATGTGTATAGATTGATTATAGCAAAAAAGAAAAGAAAAAAGAAAAAGAATTATTAGAAGCAAAAATCATTGTTCTTGGACGGTTTTAACAACAGCCAAATATATTGGAATGGCATGACGTACTTTAAAATAAAAAAAAAAATTACAAATCAAATATTGTGCTTTTGCTTGTTAGAAATATTTAACGGTTTCCTTATAATTATTTTAACGGTAATAAATATTGGAAAATTAGCAAATTTTTTTTTGTAAATTTAAAATTTAAATTTCGAATGACTACAAAATAATGGTATGCGTAAATTAGAAAATAACAGCGGCTGTCATTGATGAAATATGTGATTACTTCAATCAATGGGTATGGCTAATTAAAATTTCGGTACTTGTCTGTATGGCCAGAAGTGACAGTGAAATGGACATTTTTAAAAAAGTATTAAATTGAACGAAAAAAAAATCGTTAAAATTTGCTATAAAAAAAACATAATGATGAGTTCAAAAACTATTTAAAAAAAAAGAAAAAAAAATTTAATTTAAATTTTCTAAAGAATTTTTTGAATGAGCTTCTTTGAATTATATTTGAAAAAATGAAAAAAAAAAAAAAACGCTATATAGAAAGTTCAAAGAAACAAAGAAATAATTTTTTCAGAATTTGAAAAAAAAAACGGCAAAGGAGTAAAAAGAAAAAGCGACATTAAATTAACATTTAAAAAAATTTACTGTCAATCGCGAAAATGAAATATTTACTTATTTGTTAATTTTAATAAATTATGCGTATACGATTTAATAATTTTCTTAAATTCAATCTTGATCCGATATAATCACCAATTAATATATCGTTCCATTCCAAATGATTGAAATGTACGCTCATTCAGTGATACTTTAATCTTTAAAAAAAATTGTAGAAAAATAGAAAAATCCATTCAAAACCCATTTAAATTTTCTACCAAAAAACAAGTTAAAATAGAATAACAATATTTCTACATATAAATTTAAAATCAATTTTACGTGCATGCGGAAGTATTAACATTTCTATTGGCCCCATATTCCATTATTAATAACGTGTTCAACAATTAAAAAAAAAAAATTCAGATGATTTATTGCTAATATTTACTTAATACACAGCATGTTGTATAATTTTTGCGTATCAATTACAGTCGATTGGTACCTACATTAAATGTGTCTAAACCAAAAGAAACTGTATACGAAAACGAACTAAATAGTTTAGGTTTATTGAACATACATGACATTAAACAATCTTTTTATTTTATTTGTGTTTATTTTTCTTTTTTTTTTGTTATTATTTTATTTTTTTATTTTTTTGTACATATTATTACATATTATTTTGCATTGTATCTACCGTACTTTCTCTTTCACTGCAGCACGATTTCTGATAATAATTCTACTTGTTCGTATTGTATATGTGCCTGCATACACATATTTGTATATTTCTACAAGAAAATTATAAGTAATGTACTTATTTTGGTATATATTGCGGTGGGTTATAATTCGATTATAGATATTAGGACGTACATCTTTTATTTAAAGCTGCCTTCCATTTCGAAATGGATTTAAATTCGTTCTACCTTCAATTACAATAACATCTTTTTATTTGATGTTGCATTTTATTTATGTTTTATTTTCAATTTCAATTTAACAGGCATAAAATATAACAAAATAAATACGAAATTGGAAAAATATTGATATCAAAGTTTATAGCGAATCTGTTAAGTGTCACACGGAACTTCTGTTTGTTGTTTTGTCCGTATTGAAAGTAAATACCTGATTGTTTATCTCTTTTTGTGTATAGTTTACTTATTTAAATTCATTTGTTATTCAGCTTGTCTGACCAAATCGATTGTAAAATTTTCTAATAATATTCATTGCATCGAAATTATGTGTTGGCAATTTAAATAATTAAATCAAAGGTGAAACGTTTATTTTTCTTCGTTTTCTTGTATATACCGATCCTAGATTTATATTATATGAATTTTTATATTTCAATTTTTTAAGCTTCGCACTAGTGAAAAATATTGTAACGAGACTTAGTTTTTGTTTATTTTTTTTTTTTTTATATATATAATAATTTCTGATAATTAATGTGTAAACATGAAATTACAATCGAACATAATTAACTATAACCCCATGTACAAGCCATATATGTGAAAGAAACTTGTGAAAGACAAAAGAAAGCTTAAATAAATTTTAATTTGAGAGATATAAATATTACATAAGTCAGTCAAACTTATCGTATTCATAATATGTGACTATGAAAATGAAACTACCACTACACAACTTAAGTTCGCCTTTTATCTGACCGGTATGCACTTTTATAAAAGGTAACTTGAATAGACTTTTAGTGCTTTATTATCTAAACAGAAACACTGAAACTAACCATAACCAGATTTACCTAATCAAACCATATGTCCATATAATACGCATAACTCTTACGCTTAAAATTAACGACTTGTGTTTTAATTTATTCTTCTATATTGTTTATTGATTTTCAAGCAGAACATACCAATTCTATATTTATATAATGTTGCTTGCTTTTTTTTTTTTTCTTGATGAGAAATGATAAAAACATTCATGCGTTTTTTTTCTCTCGGTTTTTTTTTTTTGTATTTTATTACATATTTCAGTATGGTTAATACAAAAGACAACCACAATTTAATAGAGAAATTTATTAGACTAATTTAAAATTCGTTTTTTTTCTTCTTTTTATAAAGTATACACAGGAACACAAGCCATATTCATTTTACTGTCAATTCAATCTGCTCTAAAATTTTTGATATCAATGGCGGTAGCAAAAGGTACACAGAAATTTATATAATTTTTTTTTTCTAGATTTTTTGGAAAGATTGGTTTTATTTATTTGTTTTGTGAGGTTATTGTTTTTTATTTTATTTTCGTTTTTTTTTTTTTTTTGAATATCGTTTCCGAATATAATACAATTTCGTTTATAGACAGAAGAGATTGGTAATGTTTATTTGATCTTATTGGATGTGTTATTTATGTTCTGTGTGGTTAGCTTAACAGTCAATCTACGTGTTATTGAACTGTGCATATAAATTGTGTCATGTTAGGAGAATAAAAGGAAAAACCAATTTTAATTGTAGGTGGATCAGTTGGATATAATTAATATATAACTATATAAATATATTTGTTTTAGTTATTGAGAGTTAAAGAAACAAAGTATTCATTTAATCTGACATTGAAATATCGATTAATGACTGAAAACAAATAAAAATTGTGAAAATGATTTGGAACTTGGAAAAGTACGCTGTATTTTTTTCTTTTTTAATTCTTCTTTTCGCATTTTCACATGATTTCCGGTATTCTCATTCTACACTATTATTATTATTATTATTAATATACAAACGTTACATTTAATTATTTGTAAAAAAAACTAACTAAATTACTATAAATTTATTGTATCTCTAATTGCCTAACTGCTCTCTCCCGGTAGGCAATAAATTTAAATTGATCGTACTTGATGCATTTGCTGAACCAATTTTAAACGGTGATTTGCGGTTTATTGCTTGTAAAATTTAGTAATAAAATTGTCATTTTATTAATGTTGGATGCTCTAGAATGAGTAAATACAAAGCATATCGTTAATTACAATTACAAGCATATACTTAATAAACAAATAATGCAAATAAAACATAAATATGTTAACAACAATTGAGCCCAAAACATATATAATATGTATATATAAATATGCAACAACTAAAACTAATTTTATGTGCAGACTTTCTTTTAATTTTATTTCTTTATTTAATTTTAAGTGCCGTGTACTTTATATATTAACTAAATTACTGAAGTTAGTTTTAATATCATTAGCTCACCTCTCCTATCCATAAAGTCGTAAATATATAGTTTTGTGAATCAACTAAAATAATCATTTACTACATGTATTTTAGCAACCTAACATAACATTTTCCAATATTTAAAAGGTAAACTTTTGATATTATTCCGAAAAGTTAAATCGGTACTATATATACATATATACATATATATATATATATATATATTTTTATCTTAATCTAGTTTATCCGATTATTATTGCAAATGCCATACAGCAAATAAATAAATAAAATAAAATGTGGTGGAGCGCGCAATAATAAAATGACCGTATATTAAATAATTTATATATAATATTACCTACTGTCACTGTTTCAAATATACTAAATACATATAATTCGAATATGAAAATATACACACGTGTTCCGGTCCTAATAACTTTTAATTTAAACGGTCAAATGCGTGTATATATCATATTCTTTTTAATAATTTGAAATGGAAATCGGTATCATTACTTGGTATATAGTATAAATGTTGCTTTTGTTGATTTTCATATTTCTTTTCTTTTTCAATTATTTCAATTTATTTATTATATTAATTCAAAATATGTAATAATTTAATTTAAATTACACATTATTGTAAAATATTTGCAAAATGATGTTTTCAATTTAAATTGTGGTTAGCTTATTAGTATTTTAATTTACATATTAATATTTTTCTGCAACAATATAAGTTTGTTCAATAAGTTCATTCGCAAGAATCCAGTTTTTTTACCACCATCCCCCTCCCCCAATGTCTGCGCTGGTCCAATGATCGATGGACCCCGTCCCTTATCACAACGTTCGAAATAAAAAATAAATTAATATGCAAGTTGCTTTTTTTTAAATAAAGGACCCCTCCTTAATGTCATCTCTCTTTTTTGCCTACAATTGTCCTCTTTTGTGAAACACGTTATATTAATTTTTAAATTGTACCCTATTGATCAAATTTATTAATTAATCACATTCGGATTCAAATGGAAATCTAATTCATATAATGTTTAATTTTCATATTGGAATTTCAACAGTTTGTTCAATAGCGGGTCCTATCATATTGTTTTGATGGCATGTTTGATTACAGCAATTCATAAGTTTTAAGAGTGATATAAGAACCATTATGTAGAAAATATGTAATAATTTAAATTTGTTCGAGTTAATACAGATAAATATACATTTTCAAAATGAACAAACATATTTTTATGAAATTTTCAATATTTATATTATTTTAAATATCTCGCCATGATTTCGCTGAATGTATGGAATTGCAAAGACAAATCTTGTTGAATATGTATTGAAATATTCGTATACCAATTCAAATTTAATTGAAACCGAAAGGTTTTTTAATCGTTCATTTTCCTTTAAACATTTCACTATAATTAAAATATATTTCTATAAAATAATAATGTCATAGTTGCTGAAAAATTACGAATAATTGTATCTCATAATAAGATAATAATTATGTTAAAAACAAAAAACTTAAAGAATAAAAATTTAATTGAATTGAAAAAAAATCGAAACCGAATTTAGGATTTTTTTTCTAAAATTTTTTAATGTCAATGTCAATACAAATTTCTGCTTATAAAATATTGCAAAAAAAAAAAAAAAATTAGTTACGCCAACTCTGTCTTTGTTAATTTTATGTCAGAAATGGCTTCATAGTGATTAATGTTAACAGAATCATACAACATTTAATTGTTGGCCATACCATTATGTATGGAACATTTTTTTTTTGTTTTCACGAACGCATATATTCCAAAAGAAGAGTTAAACATTTCTTAATAATTTAGACTTTGTTTTTGTCTTGCTTAAAATTAATAAAAGGTAGAATAAAAATGAATAAATAAAAAAAAAAAAAAAATTCATACATAATTTAATAAAACTTTCATTCGTATTCATTTCTAGTTCAGTATTTACAATAATATAAATAATTAAGTTTGGTTGTCGTCTATTGCAATTTATAAAAATTAAAATGTATTATGTTCTATAAATATATATTTATATACGTTAATTTCTCTCTTAAAATGCCTCGCAATTAAATATTAATATTAACTAATATGGTGGTGACTAGCACACCAAATGCCATTGATATTGCAAATGTTTCATTATAATAATTACATTCAATGTTCATTAATTGTGTCATTATTAATATTAATTAATTAAAAGTAAAAAAATTGTCAGATAGTAGCAAAGAGAGAAAAAATAAATAAATATGAAATGAAGACAGCAATAAGTAATGATCTATTATTTTGTCTCATATCACTTTTTAAAATTGCATAACATCAAATATTTATTTGGTAATATAAGTACCAATGTTTTCATGTAAGCAAAGTTAAATAATAAATTAAAATATTGTGTATAAAATTATTCAATTAAATTTAGAAAGGTACAATGTAAATATAGCTAAAAGCAAACAAGTAACGTGACAATATGAAAAGAAAAGACATTTTAAAGCATGCGATATTATATTATAACAACCAACAACAACAACAACAAAAACAGAAAAAATGGTATACAAATATTTTATTTAATGAATTATGAACTAAAATATATAATAATTAAATGCAATTGAAATAACTTGTCTAATTAATTGAAAATTGATAATATGTTACCATAAATGATACATTCAATGTTAATTAAATCGTCTCTGGTTCAGTAGCACATTGATTAATTCTAATACACATTTGTATATATATAGAATATAGATATTGCTATTAAACCATGGTTTTGTAAATTGATTTCAATAATGCATCAAATGTGAGTTTGTCTTTAAATTATTTTTAATAATACTGTCCAACAATTTTGAAAAAAGTTGTTGGGCTTCGGATGCTACTAGAACTGTCTGTTAGGTTTTTTTTTTTATACAATTTAAATGGTAAAAATCGTTTTCTTAACACGTCCAAAATCTCATTTTTTTTTTATTTTTAGTGAAAAAGGATGGTAAACTTCAGTACTTTTTTTCTTGTAATTTTTTTTTTTATTTTGGTAAAATTAAGTAAAAAAATACATATAATGTATAAAATGAGATTTCGGACGTGTTGGACAAAAACGGTTTTTACCTTTAAATTTTATAAAAAAAAAAAAAAAAACCCTATCAGACTGTGCTAGTGACATCCGAATCCCAAAAACGCTGTTGGCCAGTGTAATCAATTTGCAATCAAATAAATACAAAAAGCTGTATATCTTTTTATCTAAAAACTACCAGATGTTCTCATTTTAATGTGCAATATTTTGTCATTTTTTTTAACAAATGAAGCAATCTCTGCTAACATATTGCCATACTTGTAAAGAATATCACAATTTGCGATAGCTATCATAATTATTGATACGACGAATAATCAATTTATTAATGCAATCGTACATTTTATTGAAATTCACAATGAGAATGAACATTGTATAGAAGACAAATGAAAAATAAAAACGGCATATATATAACTCAAGCTATTGACAGTTTATCCATAAAGTAAAATGATTTATTCCTCAATAATATTAAATTCAACAAAATAATAATAAATTAATGAAAAAAAAAATGAAGAAAAATAAAAGAAAAGAAACACTCAAAAGTATACCGAACCGAAAGCAAAGTAAATAAAAAAAAAAAAAAAACAGCAAAACCTTTTAAAATAAACTATACCTGAAAATATTGGTTACGAGTTTATGTTATTAAAGTTAAATATTGAAAACGAACCCAAATGTTATATAGGTTTAGGTAAGTATATTATCTCTTTATAACTGATATTTATTTCTATATGAGTATAATAAACAATATTATGCAATGCAAATCGTACTTGTAATGTAATGAAAGTATATTATGGTGTCGTGCCATATGAAATTGAGAAGGAAATTAGAAATATAATTAAAATTTTCTGCTCAATATATGTATACAATTTGTATAACACAAATATATACTTCAACTTAAAAAAATAATATAATATAATATAGATTCACATTATTATTGGTTATATATCTATTTAATTCTACAACAGAC
>JAABKK020000203.1:0-31139 GCA_011634745.2 Catotricha subobsoleta
AAGATAAAGACAGATGAAACAATTAGAGAGGTTGAAATGCTCTAGATTGAACTAAAATTTCTCAATTTTACATGAAATGTTTCATTTAGAGAGTGTTTTCATTTAGAGAGATTATTTTGTAAGAAAAAATGTATAAAAAAATCCGTAGCGGTAAGACCGTTTCATTTAGCAGAGGTGTTTCACTTAGAGAGGTTGCATTTAGAGAGGTTTTACTATATATACATGCACAACAAAAAGTTCACATACTGATGCAATTTTTAGTAATTAAATGCCAAATCGCGCTCAAAAAAATGGTGCAACCTACAAAATATCTCAAAAAAATAGCTAAAAGTAATGGCAACACCCTAGTGAAATTTTTTAAAGAAAACAAACTTAAAAAAAGATTAAAGAGCAAACTATGCTAGTTTGCTTTCTAATTGATTTTGGAGACATGCTTTTCAAAACTGAAGAATACAAACTAGAGTTTATATTTGTTTCGAATTAATTAAGTGTGCTTAATGTTTCAAAACACACAATGGAAAATTAGAAGTAAATTAAATGTTCGAAAACCAAACTATAAATATGAGATTCTTGTAGTTTGATTAATATTTGTTTTTCAGAGCAAATTAAATAATTTAAGTGCTTTATAAAAACAAACTTGAATAAAATTTGCTTTGAAGTTTGTTTTCTTTAAAATTTTACACTAGGGCACTCATTCACAATTTTCGAGAGCGTATGTAAGGCGGTTATCTCACATTAGTTTGTATCGTCTAACTCATGGTATAACAACTAGTAGTTGTTATACCATGGTCTAACTTATGTTCTAATCGTGATAATAGATAACAGATATGAGAGTGAGTGATATGGTCGCTTTTGCATCTCACTCACACTCATATCTATAGGGTACGCGGACCATTTTTTTCTGAAATATAGGCATGAAAGGTTATTGATACACAACACTAAATATCATATTTTTCTTAAATTCAGGCTTCACAATTTCAAATAAATGCATTTCCGCCAAAATGTTTTTTTTTAAAAAAACGCCTTAATTTTTAGTTTATTTTTTCATATTCTTCGGTACCAACTTCATTTTTAATATAGATTTCAATCTATAAGGTTTGAGGCTATGGAATTTGTTTATATTATTTGATAATCAATAAAACTGATAAATGATAGTTATAATGATAATATTAATCATTTAAATGAATAATAATTATTATTTCTCTTTTGTTTGATCGAAAAAGTTATCAAAAAGACCGAATTTTCGGTAATTTAAACGGGGGTACGTAACGTTGGTGTTGCATATCATCAAGAAACCGCAAAAAAAGACGAAGTTTTTCAATTGTCAATTATCGGTATCGGAGTTGACAGTAGTAGAAAATATGGTAATTTACTACAAACAAAACAAAGAACACTCATAACATTCTCTTTTTAAATTTTACTACAAACAAAATAATTCACAAATTTCTATTGAGCAAATTAATATAAATTTAATACTGATCCAATCAGCAGTTGTAACTACCTATTTTCGCATACTATACAAAGTTTTAGCGTTATTAAAACACATAATATTTATATTTTTTTGGTATTCAATAATTATACATATTACTTATTGCATTGCTAATGACATTTTTTTTTTTTAATATATAATTTTTTTTTTACGAAATATTATGTTCAGTCGCAGTTGATGTTAAGATTTTGAGGTTTACTGTTGATTTGCATTCATTTACTTGTGTTGTTTTAACAATTAAAAAAAAAGAAAAAGTGAAATTTATTTTGTGATTCATTGAATTGTTTTGCGGTCAATCGTCTATTTTGTTGAAAATGCCTGCAAAAATTAGTAAGAAAGTGAATCCAGACTTAGAGAATGAACGAAAAAAATGTACATTTAACGGGGAAGAATTAGCGTTATATTGGATTGGTGATGAACAAAAGTTACAAGAGAAACGAGCCAGAGGTAATTTTTATAATGAACTATTTTTCATATTCTTATTTTTCGAATTTTATATAAAGTTTAAGCAATAAACGAAAAACAAAGAGAAAGTATTTTTTTTTTATTTTCAGTGTTTTTTTTGGATTAAAAACTCAGAAATATTTCAAGCATTTTACTCATTGTTCATTTTTGTTTTTAACTTGTACTTCTTATATACATACATACCTACTTACTTATATAAATATTGTTTATGAAATTTACAAACTCGTTATTACTCAGCATAAATTTATTTCATATTGCTATTTTCTGGTTGATTATTAAACTGGTGTAATAAGTACTTACTTATGTACAATTGCAATTTACACACAATTTGTTTTTTGTATTCAACTAGAGACATTATATTTAATTGGATTAAAAAAATTCATTACGGGTGCATCTATATGGTGCTGTGATTTTAATAAAACAAAATTGTGATTCTTTTTCATTCATTGTTCTGTCTACTGAATACATTAACAAACAATTCATAATATAGTTAGTTACTCGTACTTTTCGTAATATTGTTACTAAAAAAAAAAAATTATTATTAATTAAGTATAAAAAGCTCAAAGTTCAATGAATATTTTGTTTAAAATATTTAGATTAAATTATTATATGAATTAGTATGAGTTATTTTTTATGGAAATAAATATAAGATAAAAAAAAAAACCTGTTATCATATTGCTCTTAAGATTCCTGTTTTTTTTAAGTGCGTCAATAAAAGATTAAAAAAAAAAACACAAACAAACAAACAAACAAACAAATAAAATTCTACATTCTACAATGTAAAGATATTAAAAAAGGAAAATAATTATAAGCTTTGGAATTTTTGTTTTAATTCAGCGATTAGTTCAACGAACCATTTTTTAAACTCCATAGAACATTTTCTGTTTAATATTTTTTTTTGTTTGTTGGTCGATTTGTTTAATCAGAACTTTTTATTCTATAAATAAATTAATGTAGACCAAAAAAAAAAAATTGTTTTATTTCTTTTCAGAAAATTTCTTTCTAAATGATCCTGAACTACAGGATGATATTGAACCCGCATATCTGTCGCATAAGGAGTTGTACGAATATGGGATTCGTAAGGCTACTATTATTTTTAAGAAAATTCGTCAACTGCAAAATGAAGGCAATGATGGCGTAGACAATTATATGTAAAGAACTTAAGATTATTTTTAGGAAGACATTTTATTTTAATCGTTATTTATTTGATAGGGCATTGTTAGGTGGCCTTTTAGGATCTGGTATAATAAAAGAAGGAAATCCATTAGGTGTACATTTTGTTATGTTTATTCCAACTATTTTGGGACAAGGTACAATCGAACAACAAGCTGAATGGATGGGACGCGCTTGGAATTTAGAAATTTTAGGCACTTATGCGCAGGTTATTATTTAAACATTTTTATAAAATAATTTCCTTGGTTTATAAATGTGTATAATTTTCTTACTGAAAATATAGACTGAACTTGGTCATGGAACTTTTATACGTGGTCTAGAGACACAAGCAACATATGATTCTACAACGGAAGAATTTATTTTACATAGTCCAACAATTACATCGTATAAATGGTGGCCGGGGGGATGTAAGCATTCGATCATTTTGTATGAAATAAAAACATATATTTAATCTAAAATAATTTATTAATTTCAGTGGGCCACAGTTCAAGTTATGCTGTTGTTGTAGCACAATTAAATACAAATGGTAAATGTCATGGAATTCATCCATTTATTGTTCAGTTACGTGATGAAGAAACGTGGATGCCAATGCCTGGCATTCAAATAGGTGAAATCGGACCAAAATTAGGAATGAAAAGTGTCAATAATGGTTATCTTGGTTTTAATAATGTTCGCATTCCCCGTTCAAATATGCTCATGAGAAATGCTCAAGTGCTTCCCGATGGCACATATGTTAAATCACCATCATCAGTTCTTACTTATGGCACAATGATGTTCGTTCGAGTTGTTATTATTAAAGATGTGGCCAATTATTTGTCGAAAGCGGTTACAATTGCCACAAGATATTCAGCTGTACGTCGACAAAGTCCTATTGATCCAAATAAACCAGAACCACAAGTTATCGATCACGTTACACAACAATATAAATTATTCCCAAATATTGCTAAGGTTTTTGTATTTAAATTAGCCGCTGATTACATTTGGGATATGTACAATCAAGTTACATCCGAGTTGGATCAAGGAAATTTAGAAAGATTACCAGAAGTATGACCATATTTTATACAATCAGATTCGATATTATTATTATGTATTCATTTTTAGTTGCATGCATTAGCCTGCTGTTTGAAAGCCGTTTGTACATCTGATGGTGCTACCGGTGTTGAAACATTACGATTAGCTTGTGGTGGTCATGGTTATATGGAATGCTCAAATTTACCGTCAACATATGGAATGGTAACAGCTTCCTGTACTTATGAAGGTGAAAATACGGTTTTACTTCTACAAACAGCCAGGTTGGAATATAGAAATAATTAAAAATATTTTTTTAGATTTTTTTGTATTTTACCATTGGACTATTATTTCTTTTCAAGATATTTAATGAAAGCTTGGGATCAAGCCCATCAAGGAAAACCATTAGTACCAACAGTCGCTTACTTAAGTAATTCCATTAAAAATAAAAATCATAAATGGAAGTTATCAATAAGTGGAATAATAAATTCACTTCAAGCAGTCGCAGCAAAGTACGCGATATTTTAATGAATTTTCTATTCAGCTAACCTAAGCTTCGCTGTTATATTAATTATATTGCTCAAAGTATCCAACAATTATTTTTAATTCAATAACATTTTTTCATTCAACAGTAAAGTTCGATTGGCATATGAGCATATAGAACAGCGTAAAAAACAAGGATATAGCATTGAGGATGCATCCAATCAAACTGCAATTGAATTAGTTCAATGTGCTGAAGCACACTGTCGAGCATTTATTGTTCAATCAGCGTATGAAATGACAAAAGATATTGAAAAATCATTGTCTCCAGCCTTATGTACAGTATTAAATCAACTGGTGGAACTTTATGCAATTGATACGTGCATGCGTTCATTGGGAGACTTATTGAGAGTAAGATAACAAAAAAAAAAAATGTCCACCGAAATAGGAGAACATTTTTTTTATTCAATCATTTGTATTATTTTCAGTTTACGAACTTGTGTGATAAAGGTGTTCAAGAACTTCAACGTAATTTAGAAGTGGTTTTAACTAAAATTCGTCCAAATGCTGTTGGAATTGTTGATGGCTTTGATATACCCGATACAGTTTTACAGTCAGCTCTTGGTGCATATGATGGTAATGTTTATGAACGGTTATATGCTGAAGCTCAAAAGAGTCCTCTTAATCAAGAACCTGTTAATAAATCATTCCATTTGTATTTAAAACCATTTATGAAATCAAATCTATAATTTTCATTACACTTTTAAATTTTTATTTATTTACAATTCGATAAAAACAAAAAAATTATTCAAATTTAGGGTGCTATTAGTTTAAGTCGGGGTTATTGTAATAGTTATTTATAGTTACATTTTATATAGGCATTTAATTGATCGTTAATATTATTGTATATTGTTTGATTATTGAGAAAATTATAAAATTCGAAAGGAAATATGTTTGTATGCACTAAGTATTATTAATATGAATTTTCGATTTTTTAATAAAATATGTTTAAAAAACGAAAGAAATGTGACTGATTTATTTAAATACAAAAAAAAAAACACTAAATTTAATGAACTAATATACTGCATGCCTAATACTTAATAGTCACGAAACTATTTTTTTAAATTAAAACATTTAAGATTTTGTTTAAAATTGTTTCCAGTTTTCAACATCGTTGTATAGGTGTTCTTTATAAATATAGCTATGACATCCTGCATATACTTTTCATACTAGCTATATTACGTGACTAATATTATAAAATAAAAAAAAAACTGTATAAATGTAAAACGCACCGGTGAGGATAAGCTGCTCGTAGTCGTAGTCGTAATCGAACGCTGTCACCTAAATTAGTTATTAGTATCATACTCTCATGAGCTACTTTTAAAACATACGTCCAATAAACACGTTAATAACAATGAAAATAAAACCCTTGGATAATACTATAGATCTGATTTTAGCACAGTTTTTCATTTATAGAAAAAAAAAAATTAAGGAATTAGCGTTGAAGTCACTCATTTTTACCGAAATTATTAGTATTTGCAGTATTACATACTAAAGTATTTACCTACCTATAAACTTCTTAAGAATAGAATATTGAATTATTATCTGTTTGCAAGACAATATATTAATTATATGTTATGTACAATGTACATTTATTGTGTTACTTAGTTATATCTTATTTGATTCAGATGATTTTAATTTTTCTTGATATTAGATAAATGACCTTACAGCTTTTGAAATAAGAGTAACTATAAATGCTATTATTTAGTCGAAGTAATTATTTTCTAGTAGAACTTATATTTTTGGATGTTGATCTTTCTAAATGAATTTATATTCTATGAATATTTCGATCTCATAAAAGAAAAAAACACATTTAATGTATAATAATGAGAATCTTTTGCTGTGATAACTTAACAATTCCCCATATTTTGAGTTCTAAAATTCGAAGAATCCTGTATCGAGAAAAAAATATTCTCTAATTAAATTATTTCTATATAGTAATTTCCATATTTTTGACTAAAATTGTGACTTGAACTACACAATTTTTAGTGGTGTTAAATAATCAATTATAATAATAATGTAATTGTCATGTAATTTAGTAGCTATGCCTCGCATTAAATGGTTTGACGGCTATTGAAAGTAAAATTTATTTCTGTTTTTGAGAATAAAATAATTATGTTAAATGAATAAAAGATTCAATTATTTATACACTGCAATTAGAGTATTTATTTACAAGTTCCCTTATTACAATTTAATTTTATTATTAATTTATTTTTTATTTTATTTTCTTCTTTTTTTTTTTGTTTTTTTGTTTAAAAGATTTTATTTCTAATTTCTTTTCTGTGTTTGTTCTTTTTTCATTTCAATAAGTATATAATTAATTATATTTAATAAATTTATTTATATAATTTTTGTTGTTGTTTATACTAAATATTTATTACAGATAATAATATGACGTATATTTAATTCTTTTTTTTTTTTCTTAATTGCATTTAATTTATTATTATAATAATTTTTTTTTAAAATTTTATTTTTTGTCATTTTATTACTTTTTTTTTTATATAAATTTCAATTATTAAATTACAAGAAAATTTAATTTCAATTAAAATATAAATATAATAATAATTAATTCTATTTTTAAAAATAACTATAAAATGATGAAAAAAATATTAATTAATTTAAAATTTAAACATTAAAATTATTATTTTTCGTTTTCACCCCTTTTCATTTTATTTGAATTTGCAAATAATTATTTTAATTTATTTTTGTTTGAAAAAGTCATTTAGAAGAATGTGATGATATTGAGAAAAGCAATGTTTTTTTTTTTATTTGTTTTTTTAATCATAAGAATTTATTTATTCATTTAAAATATTTGAGAAAAAAAAGAAAAGAAAAATAATAAAATATGACAATTTTAAATGCGTTATTATGGAATGCACATATTTATATTTAATGCGTCAATAAGTTTTGACTGTTTCATAAAAGCTTCCATAATGCGATAAGTAGAGTAATGATGGCAAGTTTCACGAGAATTATTATGGTGTGAGATGATCATTTTAAGAATGGAAACGGATTCAGGTTCGGGTAATTATTTTTGTTTTTCAATTACTATTATTGATTTTAATTGAATGAATTAATAGGATTTTGATTAACTAATTATGTTGCTTTTTTGGTTTAATAACTAAGATTTATTGAATAGAATTTGAAAATATAATTATTGCAAAGGCATTTTTTTTTTATTAACAGCTATTATTAATGTATGAAAAACTAAAATAATAATTGAAAAATAAATTTCAAAATGGCACAGTTTTAATTTTTCTATTATTTTTTTCTTTTATTTCAATTGTTTTGCTTTCTTAAGTTTCTTGTGAAGAGCGAAAAATCATGTAATTAGTTTTCATTTAGAAATCATAAAATAAATACTAAAATATTTGAGAATTTAAATAAAGTTAATTCGATTTAAAATAAAATAGAAAAATGTTCGATAGTAATTAGATTAGAGATGTGTTTGATCCACACGCAATTAAAAAAATAAAATAAAAAAAATAAATAAATAAGATAAAATCAAATGATGATTCAATTAAGTTTTACAATTGTTTTGTGTGCCATCCCATTTTCGGTCACTTTCATCGATATGGTTGAATCGTAAATATAATTTCTTTGGAACAAT
This sequence comes from Catotricha subobsoleta, assembly GCA_011634745.2. Taxonomy (NCBI): domain Eukaryota; kingdom Metazoa; phylum Arthropoda; class Insecta; order Diptera; family Cecidomyiidae; genus Catotricha; species Catotricha subobsoleta. The sequence goes on from JAABKK020000203.1 coordinate 8,286, forward strand.
TTGAAAGTGATGGAAATGTTAGAAAAACTCTTGCAACACTAATTTTAATTATTAATTTCAGTATTAACAAATATTTTGTTTTATTTATTTATTTATTTATGACATTTATTTTGAACATCAATTTTTACGATTTTAAAGTTCTTTTTTTTTTGCTTTTTCTTTATTTTTTTTTTTTAAATATGTTATTACAATTTTTACCATAAATTCTTCTATAAGATTAGACCAATTTAAAAAATTTATATTAGTTTTTCTGAGAGTAAATAGTACTAAAATCATAATGCTTTTGTCATGGAATTGAATTAATTGATGTACAAGTACATGCATATTGAAAAATAGATCTAATTGTCTCATATTCAATTAATTGATCAATGTGGCCAAATTTTTCTATGAAAACTATTTGTGCTAAAAAGAAATCAAAACAAAACATTCATTTGATATTTAATTGCAATGGACGAAATTGAGCATAAAATTAATATTATTATTATGCATCAGCTGCCTTATTTATAAAGATTAGCTGCTAATGAAATATTTATAGATGCTGCCATTTATGATTTAAAAAAAGAGAAACAACCAATGCTGGAACAGAGCATAATGGAGACATAATACTTTCAATAATTTTTTTTTTTTTTTTTTAAATAAAATTGAATACATTTACAGTGGCCAGATTCTATGTTAAGCATAGATAATGGAATATTAAACAGTATTCAATCGATCAGAAAGAAGTGTTTAATTGAAATCACAATTAATTTTTAAAACGTTATTCAGATCATCAAGTGATCTGCTCAGATTAACATAATGAATTATATAATAAAAGAAAAATCAGTTGAAAAGTAAACATTTATTTTTATGTAACGCAATAATAAAAAATATGTTGCAAGTATTGCAAAAAAAAAATTGAGGTAACTTAGTATTCGATAATCGATTTATCAGGTTTAGAATTTCCAAGCAAAAAAGATGAAAACAACAATGAGATTATTTATTACCTCCGCAATTATTTTTGAACCAATCGTAACTTCAATAAGAGATAAAATCGAAATCGCAATAATATTTTAGTTTTTAATTCCGAAAATAATTTACCACTTCTTTGCCATATTTTCTTTTTATAATATAATGAGCAATGCGCTTCGCATTTATCCAAAAAAAAAAAATAAAAATAATGATCGCTTAAAATTAATTTAATTATATACTCAAATTCATTTGATCTTTTGTAATAAGTGATAAGGTATTTTTACATCAATCAAAATGTTACAATTGAGTGTTTTGTATAGGCCGTTAATTAAATTTAAAATTAATTCCATTCTAACAGTTAGCACCTTTACGCAAACATTTCTTTATGTGTAAGTGGAAAATTAAATATCGCAATGAAATCTTATTAAAACTTCTTACATCGATTAGATGTACCAAGTTGTAACTTAAAATTCATAATACGTATCAATTAAATTGAGGGATTTTCGTTTTATGCATATTAATTTTAATTCTGTTTTGAAGCAGAAGCTGGCAATAATTTACTGCATTATTTTGAAAAACGAGAAATAATAGAGATGAGCGGATGCATCCAATATTTCACATATATGTGAAATGTTATGATGATTAATTTGACTTATATTGGCTTTAAGAAAGAAAGAAATTAAAAAAAATCAAGACGCGATGCGATATTGAATTGATTTCTTTAATTAGCTTCTACGTTGTGTATTGTGCCTAATGTTTCTGTAAAGATTGACACCATATGTCACTCTATTTCGTTAATTTATATACTTTTTTTTCTTTATAATAATTTCAATTATTATTAAATTGTATTCGCATTTTCTCTTATCAATTAACAAATATTTTTTTTTTAAATATTATTTTATAAAATATGAAAAACTAATTATTTAAAAACAAACATATTTTCGTATTTTAGTGCACTGGAATTTAGTGCGACGATTTATCAAAAAATAAAATGGAAACAAATTTAAATCGTCCAATTATGTTTGTTTTTAATTAATTGCTCTTAAATTTAGTAATTTTTTAATTAAATTTTTCTGAAATTTTTCACTTCAAAGGTGGTTAAAAAAAATGCTTTTTCACATTCATGAAGTTGAAACAGAAAACACAATTTTCTTGTTTTATGGCTGCCATTTTTTTTTTTTTAATCTAAAATTTTTTATCGCAAATTTCTTTTTTCTTTATTTAATCCTTTTGCTTTTTTTTTCTTTTCATTTTTTTGTGAATATATAGATTTTATTTTTTTTTTAATTTTATTTCTATTATTGTTTAATTTATAGTAATAAATTCTTAGCTACTCCATTCTTATTTTCATTTGTTAATCAATAAATTTTTTTTTAATTTTTAGTTTTAATAATAATTTATATTCATTTTTCTTTTAAGAAAATACTTTAACAACAAAGTATTTTGAGTTTATAATAATTATTAGTTTTCTTTATTATAGTTTTTTGTGTGTTTTTTTTTTTTTCTTGAAATCATTTATTTTGTTATTCACATTTCATTTAAACCAAAATAAAAAGAAAAAAAAAACATAGATGTTGCAACAACAATATTAATTTGTTTATATTTAATTTAAAAAATAAAAATAATTATAGCTTAATTCAGATAGAATTTTATATTATATACGTAGTTGCCTCGTTTCTATTAATTTTCAGTTTTTATAACGCTTTCAATTATTTTGGTATTAAAATTCTGTTTCATATCAAATTTTTGTTTTGTTTTGCGATACTCAATTTAATTATTTTTCTTTTTTCCTTTTGTCATCTTTCTCATATTGAAATTACAAACCCTCACTTGAATCTATTGAATAATCATCTCAGGCATAAAACTCTCGATTATTTGCATTTTTTGCGTATGAATTAACAGCTGGTGATCGTTTTGGTTCGTCTAATGCATATGAACCTTCATCCTTTTTTCTCATTCGGTAAACAATAAACATTACAACTAAAATGGCACATAATAGACCAACAACAGCTCCGCCTATTACAGCTGCAAATCAAACGATAAATATTGTTTTTTTTTTTTAGTAAAATCTAAATATAATTGGATAAAAATTGTATATAAATAAAAAAAAAAAAAAAAACACTTACCAGCCAAAATACCAGGCTGTGAAAAGAAACTAGCTGTTCGATCTTCGCTCTTTGTATCCATAATTAAAACTTCGTTGCCAGATTGATTATTATCGTTGCCAGTTGCCGGTTTATCTGTTGCTGAACCTAATCGAATTGTTTGTTCGGGATCCAAATCAATTTCGTTATCTTCACGATTTGGTGAATTACCAGTTTGTACTGTGCCTAAATCTCCATGTATTCTTGGTTTTTCGACTAAATATTCAGAAAAAAAAAAACAAAAATTAGTAAATCGTATATCAAACGTAATTAAAATTTTATCAAATATTAGATTATAATTAAATTGTGTTAGATAGATCTGGAATTATAATTTGCGTGTGTTTGCTTGATAATTTCAAAATTATGTATTTATTTCTGTGTTTATGTAGATTGACGCCTATTCATAAATAAATTCATTTAAAATATATTTTGAATACATTTAACATTTATGCGTCATGCTTAATAAATCAAAGAAAAAATTCTATTTAAATCAGTTATGTTTTATAATGACAAAACGGAAAAATTCTTTTAACATTTTTTATTATACAAAAGAAAGAAAAAAATCTATTTGACACGTGCTTATGAGTTTAAAATGAATTAGAATGATGATGATAATATTACTGTTCTATACAAAGCTCACTATGATGTCAGTTTAGGTCTGGCTGGGATATGTGAAAATGTTGTTCAAAATATTGCATTGAATAGCTTTTAATGGGATTTTCAATTGGACGTTTTCAAGTAGTTTTAAAGTGCTTTTTATTGAATTTAAAAAAAAAAAATGCATATCATATAAAATGTGGATATCAAGGCAACGATGTGGAGAATAATGCATAATTTTCCAGTTTAATATAATAGAAAATGATAAAATAAGTTTTTATCTCGGTTTTTATCAATTTAAAAATAGAATTAATAAAAATGAAGGTTTTGAGGGTTGACATCATTTTTATAAATTTTCTTTTGAATTTTCTTCACAATAATAGAAGGTAAATAGGATCAACTCGGTAGATCTGCATAGAATCTGTAATATACTTGGATATGATATGAAACAATTAAAAAAAAAAAAAAAAATATTAAATAATGAACAAATAACAGATATGAAACATAAATTTTCGGTAATAAAATTTCTAATTTTGTTTGTACATGGAAACATTTCAGTAGTCTAAATAGTGGTTAAACAAGAATTATTTCGCTTAACTGGAAGGCCAGGCATCTCAAAGACTATAACTATTTCGGTACATTGAGAGCTGCTGTAAAACGATGCAGGGCTATTATAGTTTCTCTATATTTTATCAATGCATTTCATATTTAGACTACTGAAACAAAAAAAACTATTTACATTATTTTTAGATAATGTTTCCAAAAATTGATAATATTATAGTTCATTCTTCACACTCTACTAACACTAACATCCAGAAATTAGAATAGTAAAAAAAAAAAAAATAGTAATGAACATGAATTATGAAATAATTTAAATACAAATATAAACAGATTCTTATTTATTTAATTTATTTGAATCTAATTAAAAGGTATTTTATTACCAATTCATGCAAACTATATTTTCCGTATATAAAAAATACCTCTTTAACACGTCGTAAACAATCACGCAATATATGACACGTGATTGGTTTTATGAATGGAATTTCTGTTATTATAATTAATAAATTGATAAATAACGATTTATTAATTAGTTATATATATAAATATATTTTTTGAATAAATTCTATTAAAAAAGATGTTACCTAAAACATTACATTCATTTATTTAAATTGCAATAATAATAATCAAATAATAAACAATCGAATACATGATATTTCTAGTGTTTTCAAAATTTCAATTAATATTGAATGAATTCTAAGGAAAAAAAAAAAAATTTAGTAGCCGTTTGTACATTGACAAAATAAAAATCTAACTTAATAAAAGCAATCAATGAAAAAAAAAAAAATCTTATTTATGGTTTTTACCATGAACAATTCTTTTGTGAAAATAAAAAATCGAATATATGAACTTTGTTCTTCACTTCTTTGTCGATTAAATACCTAAAGGCATAAAAAAAAAAACCGACACAAAAGATACATACAATTTATATTTTATTACTTCTTCGTATAGAATCTGATGATATAAATAATAAAACCCATCAAACCCAGTTCATAACAAATTGTGGTTGTCTATAAATTGATTATATGTACTATGAATTTTTGATAATATACTTTCATAATATATTAAGTTGGTATGAAAACTATATAAGACCAAAATTCTCTACACTATTATTAACAGTTCAAATACATATTTCGCATTAGGTTTGATTTTTGTTGGAAAAACTTTTCATTCGTGTCTGTGAAACATTAAATGTAAAATAGCATGTGCCCTAATAACATTTTGCTGAAACTTGGAATCTTGTATTTTTTGATGGTTTAAGAAATAATTAGTTTCATAATTTTCAGTTTTGTTTTCCGGTAGGAAATTATATTTTACTTATATGAAAAAAAAAATTATATTGCCATTACATATATATAAATATGTAAATTATTTTAACGTATTATATACGATTTAAAACGTATACCGATGTGTCGACACGTACAAGAAAACATAATATTAAATGTAGGATGAAAGTGACAATGATTGATTGAAATTCATTTTTGCCGTGAATTTAATAAATTTAGGACTTTGCTTGATATAAAATTATTCATATTTTAAGTAATATATGTTGTTAACCAAATTTTTGCTCGTAAATAGGCTTACCGATAACCTCACCACATACTGATTTTATCAATCAAAATATTTATGAAAGTAAGAAAAGTCGTCATAAAAGCTTGAATATAAATCTTTTGCGCCACAATTTGTTCAATAAAACTGAATTTACTAATATTAAATTTTTGTATAAGGATTTGGACACGACCGTAAAATTTTCTCATGTAATGTTTTAAGTTCATTTCATTTAATAAAAAAAATTGTAGATTATTTAAAAATAATGTTGAAATTGCAGAAATGTTTTGATTTGCAATATTGCACATTTTTTTGTTTATTGAATTTTAAGCTGAACTCTCTTAAATCAAATCAATAAATTTGTGTAATGAATATGATTTGAACGAGAATAAAAATAAATAAATAAATTCTACATAAATGTGCACGTCTACAGGGATTTATCTAATATAAAAAATATTAATTGATTTGAAAAAAAATAAATAAATAATAATAATCAGCAAAACATTTCCTCAATTTCAAATAAATTTCTATAAAAACAATTTTAAAATAAAATCTTTTAAAAATGTTTGAATGAAAATTAAAAATAAATAATATTAAAAAAAAAGCCATGCACTGACGTTCTACTACATCTTCATCGTCTGTTGTTGTTGGATCAATTTCTGTGTGTTTTATTTCTGTTATTAAATCGTCTTCATCGTCATTTTCATCAATAGCCACACCATCGTCTTCATCATCACTATCATGTTCATTATCAACTGTATCACCTGATCCTAATTCCAGATCGGTGACACGCGTTTGATCCTTACGATTATTATTTGTATTTGAGCTTCCGCTAATGGTGTGCAATGTTGGATTATGGTGACTATCTTCATCGTCTGGTCCAAAACCAGATCCAGAATATTCTTGCTCTTTCTCTAAATCGTCATGAATCTATAAACAGAAACAAAATGATAAAATATTAGAAAATTATACAATGTAATTTATCGTTAATTATTATGGCTTTAATATGATTTATCAGTTCTTATTTTGATTTTGACTGGCACATTTTTATATTGTTTTTGATTACTTTGTATGTATTTGAGATGTGAATTTGTGATAAGTTGAAGTCAGAAGGGACAAATTGATTATTTATTTATTAATAGAATGGCAAACATATACTAAAGTTACATAGCTAGATATTCTTTTTCTTTTTTTAATGAAATTATTATACAATTATTCGATGTAAAATTATTGTTCAATTTCGGTCATATCCAATTAATCTTTAAAATATTTAATGTTTATCAAAAAAAAAATATGATCTATGGAATAATAAATTGATGAATCAACACGTAGAGAACAAGATAGTACATCTACCTAACGAGGGGTAGAATCTGCTATCATGAGGGTTTGGTTTGGCGCCAACTATCCAGATAAATACTACTCCTCTTTAAGTAAATTTTTGGTAAGAACCAGCCCCACCGGAAATCTCCGGTTGGCTTATATGGCCAGTCCGCACCTGCTCTCCGTGTAATCGAATTCAACAATAAAATAAATATAAAATAAAGGCCTGCTATATAAGTAGTTTTATTTAAAACTGTAGTCATCGATAATCACCGCTTGCTATGAACAAATTCAATATCTATGTGCTTCTTAACTACCTACGATTGAATTGGAACTTCAACAATTTGTTTAATCGTTTTTTTAAATTTTAGATTCAATTTGGCTTAAGGGTGATAACTTTATTTAATTATACCGTATTGATAACATTATTTAGAAAATAATATTGAAAACATTAAATTTCTTCAAACAATAAACGAACATTAAAATATATAATCGAATATGTTAGAAAAATAATACAAAATTTCTAATCCTAACATTGAAACGTTATACTTATAGCAATTCGTTTAGCCTTTTTACGTAGTAGGCTGGGTAAATTCTTTAATTGTTACAAAAAAGTTAAAGTGATTTTAATTGTTAAGGTAACTTCTTAGAACACAGTCGAGTTTTTACATTTTTATAAATTTAAATTTTACTCCACTAGTTCATTTTTTCTTTCCGGAAATAAACAATTAAAATTCAAATTAAAAATTAAAATCATCTAAAATTCTAAAATATAAATGGGTTTTAAACGACGTGAAATTATATCAGTAAATATTGGGCAAGCTGGCCTTCAAATTGGAAATGAAATATGGCAGCTGTATTGCTTGGAACATGGAATTTCTAAAGATGGAAAATTTGAAGATCATGCAAATCAAAGTGAAAAGGGTTATAATTCATTTTTTGAAGAAACTGAAAAAGGAAAAATTGTACCTCGTTCGATATTTGTCGATACGGAACCAACTGTAATTGATGGAATACGTTCTGGAGTGTACAAAAATCTGTTTCACCCGGATCAAATGATAAATGGCAAAGAAGATTCAGCGAATAATTTTGTTCGTGGATATCACACAGTTGGTCGCGAACTACTTGAACCTGTATCTGAAATAATTCGTCGAATGGTTGAGCGATCGAATAGTCTACAAGGTTTTCTCTTATGTCATTCATTTGGTGGTGGAACTGGATCAGGATTTTCAGCTCTATTGGTGAATCAGTTAGAAGAAGATTATTCACGAAAAAACAAATTACAGATTGTCGTTTATCCGGCGCCATCAATATCGTCGTCTGTAGTTGAACCATATAATTCGGTATTGACATCGCATGCAACTTTGGATCAAACTGATTGCGCATTCATGTTTGACAATCAAGCTTTATATGATATATCAAAAAAGAAATTGAATATCGATAGACCAGCCTATTCTCATATAAATCAGCTGATGAGTCAGGTTGTTTCAAGTATTACAGCATCATTACGATTTGATGGTTCTTTAAATGTTGATTTGAATGATTTTCGAACCAATCTTGTCCCATTTCCACGCATTCACTTTCCTGTGGCAGCATACGCACCAATTTCATCAGTTAAAAATGGTTTTTATGAATCTTCATCAACCGCTAATCTTACCAAGCAACTATTTCAATCAGATAATCGAATGATGAAATGTGATCTCCCCTCAGGAAAATATATGGCCTGCTGTATGCTATACCGTGGTGATGTTGTGTCAAAAGACATAAACAATGCAATAGCACGGATAAAGCAAGAAAGCAAAATACAGTTTGTGGATTGGTGTCCAACCGGATTTAAAATCGGCATTAACAGTAGTACACCAAAGTTTATTCCTAATAGTCATTCAGCTCCGACTCTACGAGGTGCATCGATGTTGGCATCAAATACAGCTATATCAACGGCATTTAGCGCATTAAATCATAAATTTGATTTGATGTATTCGAAAAAGGCCTTTGTTCATTGGTATATTAATGAAGGAATGGAATTATCAGAATTTGATGATGCTCGCTATAATTTAGCCGCCTTAGAAAAAGACTATGAAGAAGTTTTTGGAGACGATAAAAATTCACCAACACATGATGAAGATCTCGAATATTAAATTTTTATTTTAATACAAATCGAAGTTGTTAGTAAGGAAAATTTATAAATATGTGAAATAAATGGTTTTTCCTATTTTTCCAAAAAATGTAGCAAAATATTTGGAGTTAATAAAAGTCTCTTTTATTTACAATTCATGTCAATTCTTTGTCACGGTGTAATAAATAACAATAAAATAACTGACACTTAATTCTTCATTTTTTGTCGATTAAGTACATTGAGAACAAAAATACAGTATCCCAATAGTTCCTTACAATCAGCCAGCATACAGAAATAAACATTAATAAATAATATGAAAACATTTTTTTTTTCTGATAAAACGTAATAAATTACGGTGTTTTTCTCATTTTTGCCCTACAAAGTTTTTCATGCCATTAATTAATGATCCCAAATTCCCATTCCAGTCTAAGTACAGGAAAAATAAATAACACGTTTTCCATCATGATACTTATCTTACAAGTGAAATTAATATCTACCTTTTTACATCGTAAATTTTAAGAATGAACATAAATAAAGAAAAAAGCAATAAATAATAATAAATAAAAAAATAAAAAATGTTGTTTATTTTTAACATACCTCTCCTCGTCCACCAGAACCTTCAAGACCTTCGTCATCGATATAAATTTCATCTCTAGGTGTACTGTGAGTATGACTAGATGTGACTGATGTTGATGGGGTTGAAACTTGCCACAACGGTGAACCAGGTTTCTGAAATTAAAAAAAAAAAAAGAAATTAAAAAAAACGAAAAAAAAAACATAATATTTATTAATCAAAAGAAAATTTAATTAAAATTTCCATTTTAATTATTAGATTCTCTCTGACAAAACTGCATAAATCGCAGAACAGACACTAATTAAAATGCTTTTAAAATGATTACAAAGTGCCCATAATTATTTGATAATAGAAAAAATGATTTACTGTTAACCCAATTATTGATTTTTAATTTTTCGCGATTGCATAATATTGCACTTTTCTATAACTTCTGACACACAAATGGGTATAAATTGAAAAACACACCTTTATTTGCTGTACTATTAATGAAAAGAATCGCACAAGATAATTTTTTATGGTATGAAAGAAAACACAATAAATAAATTGCACACAAATAACATAATAATATAATATTATGAATTATCAAAATGTTTATTTAAAAGGTAGATAAAAACGGAAAATCAATTCAGCACCAAAATGAAGAAAAATGAAGAATTTATGTAGAAATGGTTCAATGTTAAACGTTTTATGCAAGGTACGCATAAAATAACAATATCAATTCCAGAAAATTCGTGTATTGGATACTAACAATAAATTTAGTTGAGGTACGCCGTTGAGTGTGTTGATGCTGTTTCCGTATTACTTTGTGAAAAACCTTTAACCGCTGATGACGTGAAAACACCGATATAATGTTATTAAATATGTATAAACACTTTCAGTCGATCTATGGAACACGAAAAATCATTCGACCTATTATCCGATATTGTGTTATGTGTTGACGGCGTGAGCTTTTATTCATAACTGACTTGATGTAACTCGTATTCAGTGAAAAAAAAAAAATTGATGGAAATATTGGTGGCAGATAGCACAGCAACTATATAATCATAGGTGAGGGTGCGCTATGGACAGAAACGAGATGACAATAATAGATAGCTTTTTGTTTTCATATTGCTTTTAATTTAAATACAAACTTCAAAATTAACCAAATAAATTTCTACAAATTGCTAATTTAAAATATTTCCATTAAAATGTTTTACAGGAGTTTTATTAAAAACAATATCTAGTGCACAAAAGAAATCATTTACTTGTTACTTAGCAACATCAGAAAGTGAGATCAAATTAGATGCGACGTGGAAAAATCAATAAAACTGCGCGAAGAATTTCAATTTTCAAGAACTTGTTGAATTTATCTAGTAAATTTTTCGACGATGGAAATGCCAGCTATCAGGAAAACTTGAAAATAGCTCGAGCTTTATTATCTTTTCTGTAGCATTTTGTTTTAGTCTTCGGTGTATAATGCTCTCGTGTTGTTTCCGTATTGTAAGATGGAGTTTTTTTTTTTTAGTAGGTATATAAAAATAAAATGTGTCTTAATGCAAACATTAAAATATACAGATGTAAAATAGCAGTTAATTTTTCAAAAGTTAAAACTGAGAGATTGAAATGTATGTAAGATAAACTAGGGATATTTCTTTGATTTAGTGATATTAAATTTGTTTTCATTGATTAAAACTTTATTATCTCTTGAAGAAAATTATGCTACAGCACTAATATGTTGTTTTCAATGAGTATTTAAGCAATAAGAATAAGATTAATGTCATTAAATCTGAGCTACTTAGTCATACAGAGTATGCATAATGTTTGTGTGGAATTTAGATGCCTACATATGTAACAAGAAACCATATCTTCACTGCCAATTGTTAGTCCGTTCTGTTAGAAACAATCGTATAACAGAACGATTGTTAGATAACAGGCCTGTTAGCTGACGTTCAACCATCTTCATTATAAACTACGAAAATCATCGATTTAATTGGTAATGAAAACGGGTTAAGTAATTGTCTATCTATTTGTGCTAGATTTAAGACAGAAAATTGTAAACCAACAAAGCAAACACATTATACAGATAAATCAAAATTATATTAATTATTTTTTATTTTACAATAGAAATACCAGCTACATATTAGGAAAACTTTAAAAATAATTCAAGCTTTTTATTATCATGTCTCCAATATTGAAAGCTTTAGTTTATGCTGTATTTTATCCTAGTGTTGTTTGTTTATTGTAGATGGAAAATTTGTAGTAAACTTAACCGTCTAACGAAAATTTTAATAGAAAGTTCTAAATTGTAGAAAAATCTATTCTGATCTGATTTTATTCCAGGTGATTCAACGTAATTGTAATTAAATTAAACTTAATTTAATTCACGTGAAAAAAAATTTATTTCCAACATAATATTTTCAAATATTTTCAATTAAAAATTAATTCATCTTTCAAGGATGACAACACATCTGTAGATGACGCATGCAAAGAAAAATCTAATAAAAATTGTTATTTATTTTAACTTAAAATATAAATCGGTTCGTTGTCTTGAACTTTGTCTTTAGATTAATTATATATAGGTATATATTGTGTAAAGATACGCACGCGAGCATCGACATTGTAATACAACCAATGTACTTAAATAAAAATATAAAACAAGGGCTGGAATAACGAATATACTCCTTGTCTTCGGTTGAGTATGGCGAACTCAAATCAGGACCGTTCCTATTAAGGGGGGCTCAGTCAGCTCTAGGAAAAGCAAAAATATTATCTTTTTCAAGTTTTCCAAAATACAATTTGCATACAACGCGGTTTTTTTCGTAGTTTGTGTATATGAATAGTAACTTTTATATGGTCTTTCTTTTGAAACCACGATCAACTTACTTTTTTGGCGATCATAACCAATTTTAACCACGTATTTATACAATATTGTACAAATATTCGAGATTTATAGCCAATTCTGTGATTTTGCGCTGGTTACGGCCCTGACTCAACAATACGGAGACGGACATATATTTAATGTTGTGGCATTTTATCGCGTACCATTATTTCAAAAATTTATATCCTGTAGAGTTATTTAGGAGAGTTAAGTATGGCGTCTAGTACTCTTGATTTCAGGCCAGATTTGTCTACCCCATTGCTTGATGAAGCCTTTAGACATTTTAACTTATAATTCACAATAAGGTAAGAATGCCCAATTTATTTATCTTCTAAACTATTTTATCGGATTAAAAACGTTATTTAGATAATGACAATAATTATGAGCGACGCATTATCATATTTCTGCCACCGTTATAAAAGCACTCAACATTTGAATGAAAAATAAAATCTTATAATGAAAAATGAGAAAGGTAAAAATATAAATAAAAATTTATTCATTGAGGATTTCTGTAGGATGTCTCCATTTTACATTATTCTCATAATATTTATAGTAATGCAAAGCACATAAATCATACAAAACAAGACAGAAAAAAATACAACCATGAAAAAGAAAGCACAGTGTCTTAAAGATAAAAATACCGCTTGCTGAAACGGTGCTGAACTTCATACATTTCCTTTCTTTATATTTTTTTTCTTTTTTCTATTTTATTTTTACTTGCTAGGGCATTTCTTTCCATTTCTATTGTATAACTGGTTGCTACATTGCTGCTTTCAACAAAATCAGTGTTTTTAAGAGATTTGAATATTTAATGGACGGTATTGGAATGAGATTGAAAAGTGTACACAAAAAAGGGTTCACTATTCTCATCGGCATTATAGGTATTGTTGTCTATTCTACTAAGGAATATATTTGCACATTGCTTGCAAAATTAGTACGAGAAACCAGGTAAAAGTAAAGCATGTACTGATTTTTTTTTTTTTTTGTGTGTTTTTGTCCTACTTATGGAAAGATTTGTATGTGCTTTTCTGCTTTTCTTAACACAATGACGGCGTCAAGCATGACAAACCCCAGAATTGTATACACATTTCCCTTTTTTTTTATACATTTATTTTATGCTGATGCTTTATACAAAAAAGGATAAAGTTCTATTTTTTTAATACTTTTTTGGTCGTTTGACTCGATATTGGTTTTTTTGATCAAATGGGTCAAAATAATTGCAGAAAATTTTCATATTATTTGCAAAGGTTTAATTAGCAATAACATACATATTTACCTAGAATTTTATATGAATCAAATTCTCTATTCTCAATCCTCATAAATGATTTCTGATGGACAGAAATTTTATTATATTTTAATATAAATTAGTGATTAACAAAAACGTAAAAAATATTTAATAAAACACAGGGATTAATGATCGGGAGAGCCTCTGTATTTGATTAAATAAAATAACAAATACCATAAAATAAACTGAGCAGTGATGAAAACTGGCCACTTCGTATATTATTCATTTTATTTAAGTTACAAAAACTGATATATCGAATCAATTCTCAATTGATTAAAAAAAAAATATAAAGATGTTTACATTGAGATGCAAATATTCTGGGTTAACAGACTCCTTTAAATATTTATATGCATGAAAATTAAGCTCGTCCTTTAAAAACTTGCATGTAATACAATCAAAATATTTATAAGTGTTTAAGTATATGTCCTCATTCCTCATAATAAAAACAAAAAGCAAAATATCGATTAAACTTGGACAATCTATATTTAGATTGTTGTAATAATTGATCAGATGTGGACGAACATAACACTGCGGCCTACCTATTGAAAGTTAAAAGCTGAATATTGAAATAAAGATATTCCTGTTAGTTAATACCCCCCCTCCCCTTCAAATACTACGGATGTAAATCTTATTTTCAATTGTACAAATAAATTCTATTATAATTGATCAAAGTATATACCACCAAGAACTGCTCAACCTCAATTTCTATACTACATTCAAGATCACACACACACACACATTTTATCGTTCGTTTCAATATTGTCTACTTGACATTATACGTAAATATATTACAATTTTCGATACTATATGATGAATAAATTATCATAGCAATTTATAAAGTTTATATACTTCAACAAAATTTATTTAAGTACTTTGTGTATGTATTAAAAACCATACAGTTTTATAATAACAATAGTTTTATATTATTCTATGATAGTGTTTCTTTCTCTTCACTAGAGAAGCTGGTTGAAAATAAATTTTATTATTATCAACTTTTTTTCACTTGTTCTTCAAGATATTTTATGATTTTGTAAAATTTTCTTTCCAAATATCATTTTCATGTTTTTTTTGATGGTTGCCCATTCCATTTATATATGCAATAAAATAGAAGTATGTTAAAATTAAAAGATAAAGAAATATTTATTTTAATTTTATGTTGATCTATGAAATATAAAATTTCTATCATTACGATGGATCATTTGAAATGTCCAAAATATATATTTGTGATGAATAACTTTTAAAAAAAAAAGCTTTTATTTAAGCCAAGTATTGAAAATGCTTGATGATTGATTTTAAATCCCGTTAAGCCAGTTACCATAGAAGAGTAATTGACTATTAAATCATATATTGATGCTGAAAATGTAAATCTATTCATATAATCTACAGTTTATTATTAAAACTTTTCCAAATAATTTAAATCAAATCTGACATTGGTCATGATGGCGCCCTTAAATATGCTTATCATTAATACTTAACTAATCACTGGCATATACAAATCATATTCATCATATTTCTATGAAAGATCAAGTAATTATTTATAATATGCTATACAGCTTTTCAATAAGTTGTTATCAAAATGAACGCCACTGTACTGCAATTCGAATTACAATCATAAACTGAAATATTAAATTCTCATATAGAAAATACCATATGTATAGAAAATGTACCTATTAATATGAATATGAAATTTAAACTAAGTGTGTCCTTTTGTTTTGAATTGCTTCATAAACGTTATGTTTTATGAACGAAAATGCGGTTTCATTCAAATGCAGAAAGCTTTTTGTAGAAAATTTAATTCTGGCTACTTATATTCTTATACATACGTATACAAATATTATAATATGTTTGCTGATGTGCAATTTTATTATTATTATTATTATTATTATTATTATTTTTTAGTTTTATTTGTATTTGGGATATGGAGAGGATTTTTTTTCCATTTTTTCATTTTTTCTTTTTTTTTGTGGATAATTAACGAGTTTATAAAATGGGGTTAATGGATTAAACGTTAAAAATGGAGAATAAGTGATTATGAACTGTTAATTTAGTAGTTGGTTTATAATATGCTTTTAAATGAATAGAAGGGAAAAAAAAATATTTATGAATTCGTTGAGTTTATTTATGTGTATTTTGTATTTTAAGAGAAAAATTCTATTAGAAAAAACAATTTAATTGAAAAGTCTGCAGTATTTACTATAAATTCAGTGCATGCATTTGATATTTTTAAAGGAAGTATTGAACTGACGTGGAGGGAAATGTCATGGAAAATGTAATATCGTTATAAAGGTAAATATAATAAAGAAACTAAAATTAAAATCAAGAAAGAAAAATAGATTAATATTGTAAGAAATCAACAAAGTAAAATTCTTTTCGCGTTCAGAAACTTTTAAATTAGTTTCCGGTTTACCCAATGTAATGGTCAAATCCACGAATATTACGAATTATATTTTCATAAATAAAGAAAATAAATAAATAAAACTTTTACCAATTATGTTGCAATTTATGACTTCCCAACTAAGGTGCTATAATTTAAAACAAGAATTTAGTTCAGAATTGGTAAAGACAAAAGGTTTCAGATAAATATTATAATCAAAATGATATTGTTGTAACACAAAATAATAAAAAAGTTATAACTCAAAACCTTACAAAAGTTTACAAACAACCTGTTTTCACCATAAAATTTCTTTGTGTCCATTCTCATGTTCATGAAAGTTTTGACTGTACGAACGTTTTTTATAATTCAAAAATAAAAATAAAAAAAAACCCCAAAATAAAACGTGCAATGGAAACGAAAAATCAAATAATTTAAAAAAAATATGGTTGGAAAATATGGTTTTCACAAAATTATAGGTCGAGGTAGGCGATAACGGTGCACATAACAATATATATTTAACAGCACAATAATATATAAAAGGGTTGGCTAATTCATTTGTGATTAGCATACAAATTTCATTAATTTTGTAGAATGCATGAATTGTTTCTTTAGAATGATGATTCAATGCTATTGCAAATACATACACACAATTAGAGTTAAAACGTGAAATAAAATGTCCGTTCTTGTTGAAGTAAAAATAATAAACATATGATTTTTTTTATATTATATTCAACATCCGAAGTAAGAATAAGTTTTACTACTATCTAAGAGCTCCGCTTTTGGTAAATTCACATTCTGAATCAAATTTAATTCACTGTAGAAATTCAATGTTGAGTTTAAATATTATGTACCTATACAATATACATATAATAATAAAAAAAAATACCATACTTGCATCATATCATATATGAGATTTTCAAAATAAACTTAAAAGTGTATATGGTTCTTAAATAAAAATTTGTTGTTTTGCGAAGAATTTAACATGGATTGCTATATATATAAGAAACATTTCTTTATTATATGAAACGATTTAACTGTCAACAAACGAACGAGTGCTACTTTAATGCTCTTTGCACACATTGTATATATACGGATTTTCGTATATAAAATAAGTTCAAATTTCTGTGAGTGATATGCATTTATTCCAAGCATAATAATGGAGTTGTATAATGTAGTTCATGTATATGTAATATGGCGACGTATAAAATAAATATAAACACATTGTTTGCCACATACAAAAAAACTGAAAGAAAGAAATGAAGAGAGAACAACAAAAAAAAAAAACAACAAATATATAAGAATAAAAAAAATATTAAATCGTATAAAATAAACACTGCTAGCTGCTAGCATGAACATGAAGTAAATAGAGAATAAGGAAAGTAGCTTTAATCATTCATAATATTTTTCTATATAGCATCTTGTTTTTGCTATTTTACCATAAAAATAATAAATATTTTATTAAAATGATGTCCTATTTTATGTCGGTAAGGTTTTCTATGCATAGAAACAAAATAGACGATTCTGAAAAACATATAGAGACTTTACAGTATTTGAAATAAAATACAATAACGACAGCAAAAATAAAAAAAATAGAAAGAAAGAAAGAAAGGAAAAGAGGCAAACATTAAGTTAGTATCGTATATACCTAATAATAGCGAATATCATAAACACAACAAACAAATATAACATATTTATGTGAAAAATTGGAAAATGCTATTATCATCATTATCATTCTCATCATTGATAGTAAATGTATGCATACATCGTTTATAATAACAGGAACTGTGATATTTTGGTTCAAATTGTATAGATATTATTTTCTTCTCATCGAATGGAAAAATTGAATTGTTATCTTCGAACTTAGACGCAATTTTTTTTTTTTTAAATATAAAAGTTTAATATTTATTAGCTGAGTTAGTTTTGCAACAACTATAAACGTCGATTTCCATTTAAAATCGTAGTTGTTACTATTTTACACATACTTTTTCATAAATGATTTTAATCTTATATGTCAATAAACAACGACTATAGTTTCTTATGGTCGTTATAAATAACGTACTCAGAAAGAAGCATGTCCGTATTTTAGCGATCATTAGCGACGATAGTCGTTGTTTTTTTTACGTTTAAGATTAAAATCAAATGAAAAAGTATGTGTAAAATAGTAACAACTACAATTTTGAATAGAAATCGACTAATGATACGAATTTTCGATATAATCAGAAATATTAGTAATTGTATAAACTCTATAAATATATACTCAGTTCCAAATGACGCGAATAAAAGAAAAATTAAATGTGAATTTCTGACATTTTTATAACAATTTTATAATCCATTTAATCAGGAATTCCAATCGAATCAAATCTCAAGAATCCCAATTTATTTGCCTTTAAAACCGAATTCTCTTCTTTTTTTTTACAATCAAACCTCAATCACAATTTTTCTAATAAAAAAAAAAATTATTCGAATTTGTCAGTTTTCAACTAACAAAAATTTCAATATTAGCCACATTTATAAAAAAAAAAAATTAAAACTAAATGACAGTATATGTACGTATGTTTTAATTGAATTTTCGTTTTCAAAATGGAATTTCGTTTTAATTACTATTCACCATAAATTCAAATTAAATTCAATTAAATTATATGACTATCGATCACATTTCAAGTAAGTAACGATGCATCAATTAATGTACCACCTGATAGAAGTAAACATAAATTTTATGTACCGATGGTTAGAATATTATTACTAAATAGTTTATATTCTAAATATAATAGCTTTTTAATTACATTTAAATCGTATATCGTAAGATATATTCGACTATCAAATAAACAGAAATTATTAGCCATAGTCTAGAAACAGAAAGCAATTATTATATAGATTGAATGCTATAGATATTTTTGGTACTGCAAATTTATGGATAATTAATGTCAAAATATATTTTAATTCTAAGAAATTTAATTTATACGAAAATCTAGTTTTATTCCAGTTTTCTTCCTTATAATTTGATGTATTTTCTATAATTTTATTATAGAACTCGATTTCGTTCATATATATAATTATAGTGAAGTAAATTGTATGCCTGATGATTCTTAAATAAATATAAATTTACTGGCATGGTCTAATTACAGGAATCTATAAACTATATCATGAGAACTTTAATTTGTTTCGAGTAGAGTGTAATCTGTGCCCAGTCATACTTATAGCCTTAATAGAACTACTAAAATATAAATACGATATTAGCTAGTGCATACAAAAGTGGATTTAGGTGTCTTTATAGTTTTATTCAGTTTAGAAATATGCAATAATATTGATAAACTCTAAATATGTACATATGAATTTCAAAACTTTTAACGATTTCTAATTGAAAATACGAATTAGTAGTTAAATTAGAAAAAAAAAAAAACAAAACAATGTAATTATTGAATCAATCAACTTTTACATCGGACAGCGAACAAAAAGCATCTACACCAGACAAAAAATGGAAATGTTATAATCAACATCACTATTACACTAATGATTAAGTCTCACTTGTATTTGACAAAAAAAAAAAAAAAAATTAAGAAAAATGTAAGATCAAACTGATGTACTGTCATATGTCTTTACTTACACGCACTGATGCACGCCCACATTTAACAAGCTTATCCTCACAGTAAAAGTAATATATTGGTTTGGAAATCAATCAATCACATATCACAATAAAACGAAAATCGAATACCAAGAACAAAATGATGTGTTGATGCCTAGACATAATAACAGAATAGAGAAAATACATTGTCTGGGGTTAATCGTACATTTATTATGAAACTCGAATTAAATAAATATTCGTCAAGGACGATAAGTGTTTGAAACCCGTAGAATAAAGAAAAAAAACACAATATATTAATTCTTTAAAATCGAATTTATCCACATTAATCTGAATTGAGAGTTCACATGTCCAAACTCAAAGCAACTCATTTTTCTGCAACAAAATAATACATTTAAATAAAAAAAAAGAAGAAATCCTTTCATCGCACGTAGCAATTGTAAAACAAAACAATAAATATTCGCACAACTCTCGACTTCTTTTTAAGTGTTTACTCTTATACCAAGTTCAAAAGCATAAAACTTTATTATTCATTTCTTATATTATTATGATTTTTTTTTTGTTGTTTGTTTCATGGAATGAATGCAATTTGTTTCAACGTTACAAACACAGCCGGTTCTGACATTTTCATTGTTAAAAAATGTTCATTGCTTTGTGTGCGTTGGCGCTTTGCATTGTAATTATTATTAAATAACCACATCAAATACGGTGATGCATATTGTTTATCATGAATGGGGTGGAAAAAGTTTAGGAACTCAAGTTAACTAAATAATATTATATTATTTTCATTTAGTTACGAGTTGAAATTTTTTGTTTTTGTTTAACTATCAAAAATGTTGTTATTCGACTTCAACTACTTACATACAATACAACTAGTAAATCTAATTGAAAGAAACAAAAAAAAAGTGTGAAAAATACGTATTTATTGCTTACAAAATTGAAACTTTTGTGTAGAATACAAATAGATTAGTATTTATAAAACAGAAGAAACATAATAATTATAATGCACGAACGAAACTTTTCTCGGTTTAACTTTTAATAAAATGCAATAGCGTAAAATTGTGATTGTGGATTTTTGATTTAATAAATCTACAACACAGATAGATGTTGGTTTGTATTCTGTAATTATTATGAAAATTTTACTCGAGACAATTATGTGACCATAGATAGCTCAGCTTTTTATACGTATGGGTACGAGTACCGATACTAAAATTTTAATACTACGGTTAAAGAACATCGTTCATTCACCAAAAATGTTCACTATGAATTCAGTGCATCGAAACATCAAGGATATCAGAAATTATATTGCATGAAACACAATTTTCCAATTTTTCCCACAATATTATTTAATGATGCTTGCTTTTAACGGTAATGGTAGTTATATAATGTTCGCATATACATACATACAGTATAAAGAAAATAAAGATCAAACGAATAATTTTGATTATATTATGGGTTTATTTTATAAATAGGAATATATATCAGCAGATCAATATCATCTACATTCTACATTGTATTTTATAAAAAATCTATATCACTTTAGTTATTTTGCCATCTGAACGAAAGCAATGAAATGAAAGATATGTAACGAAGTTCTAATACCTTGCATTATATACATTTTTATGTAGAATTTTTCCCGGGTCTAAATGTGCCAATTCATATAAGCTAACCTATCTAATTTATATAGTTGCGTTAGCCTGCATACATATACTGGTCCCCATTCCGTGTTATATTGTTATATTGTAATATTGTGGAAATGAAAGAAAGAACAATAAAATGGGGTTGATTATCATTATATGTTAATGTTTGTAAACCTCGAAATAAACATTGTTGTCATATCTCCTACAAACTACATATAATGCAATATGTTAGTATCATTAGCTTAGATTGTTACATACCAGAATTTCTGCTTAGAAATTATATAATTTTATGCAACACAGTAAGCATTTCTGTTGCTTTCGTATAACACTTAAAAACTTACGTAGACACAATAATTATGTTATATACAATAAAATATATTAATAGAATTACTGCATACTAAAATGGCACATATCTGTATTGAATTACACTTATTTTATTAGGTTAATGTCAGCAGATAATATTTATTGATTTACAGAAGTACAAATTTGTATAAATAAAAATGTTTATCACTACTGGATTAAACTACTTTTTAACTTAAAAATAGTTTGTATTCAAATATTTGCCGTTTGCTTTGCATCGCATAATGGAATGAAGATGAAGGCTATTCATTCATAACCAATATTTTTTTGAGATAAGCTTCCGAAACGTATAATTATATACACTCAAAAAACTAAATTGCTGCAGCAGCTACTTAATGTTTTAATGCAAAAATATCGATAGTGTTTCTTCTACGCTGGTGTATGGAAGTGTCATAGTACAAGAGTATGCTTGGACTATGCAATATATAGCTTATAATAATAAAAAAAATAATTGTTAAAAAATATGATTTCTATCTATTTCAATATGATTACAATAATTAATTACATTTTAATATCCCATCAATTTTGGCTCTAGAGCTTAAGATCGAGAGCATAATTTGAAAATTATCTACATATTTATATTTAGTTGAAGTTAATAACGAAAAAATAACGAAAAATCAAAACGTATTAATAATAGCGTTTACATGAGAATGAATCATAATTTACATCTTCCTTATTATTACTCCAAATTGGTCGGCTATGCAGTTTAATTAAAATATGGTATAAAGCCGCTGAGCAATAATTTTTTATTTAAATGAGATCATTTATTTCTCTTTATACTTATACACTACACAGTGCATAAATAGCATATTTTGATCTCATAATAATCGCGAGATTTGCGTTATGTATTTTATTGACAGCTCACAGTAATAAATTAATGAGCCATTTTCTTAGGATTCGCATTTTATTTCCACCACGCGACGCTAGTAGTAGGGGGTACAGTGTTTGACGGC
>JAABKK020000214.1:0-31126 GCA_011634745.2 Catotricha subobsoleta
AGATGTTCCCGTTGTGAGATGAGTAAATGTACATCAATAAATACGCGAGTAGAAATACACAGCTCAGGAATACCCCTCATGTATTTAAAATTTGGTTGTATTTTCCATGGTTTTTATTTAAGTGATAATTTTGATGTTACAGCGTATAGCTGTAGGTTGCTTTTTAACTATGTGGTTCTACCTTATGACTGAGTTAAGCACCTCGGAGATTGCAATAAAAAACAAAAAAATATGAAGGTAATCTTGAGCCAAATGCAAAATGGAAAAAAAATATACAAGGTCAAAATAATACGATGGTAATCTAAACGGGGTGTAAGTGATTTCTGCTTCTCTAATATCGGTTAAATCACCGAAAATTGTTTATTGGGAATACGTCTGCTAACATTTTAAAAGTAAATATGTATGTAATTAAAAAAAAAT
The DNA here is from genome assembly GCA_011634745.2 of Catotricha subobsoleta. Lineage (NCBI taxonomy): Eukaryota > Metazoa > Arthropoda > Insecta > Diptera > Cecidomyiidae > Catotricha > Catotricha subobsoleta. Next base: position 421 of record JAABKK020000214.1, read on the forward strand.
TATAATATGTATGCTAAAAACATAATAATATGAAAGGAAGGAAAAAATAAAAATAAAATAAATGAAAGCATTTATTTTAACTTATAATAGTAGATACGAAGGCATCGAATGAATAAATAAAAGCAATGAAAGTCATAATAAAAAAAAAATTAACTTAGAAATTAAATATATTAATTGTATATTTCATAATACTTTCTGGGGTATAAATTCAATGGATTTATCCATAATTTATTTTTATTTGACCTTGATTCAATACCATGATGTGTTAATAAACAGTTGTAACGAATAAATATTTATGCAGAGTGCGATAGTGGAGGAATGGTAAATAAATAATTACGGTAAGGAAAAGTAAAGCTGTTTTCTTCAAACAAGCGTACATAATAGCATTTAGATTTTGCTATTATAATACGTTGCGCGTGGTAAGTTTTTTCTGTAAAAGTTAAGAATCGCAAATAAAAAAATAAAAAGAGAAATAAGAATTTTCTATAAAATCTAAGAATGGTATATTCTGTACTCACATTAATAATCAACATAAATTTATAGTCTCGCAATTCTTCAAGTTTCCATCTTTATATATAGGCAATTGCAATAGCACCCGTATTACCTGCCGATTTTTCTTTTTTCATCATTAATATCAGTTGAATTCTTCATATAAACGAAAATATTTATAGGTACGCTGACAATAATTTATAATTTTTCCTTTGCACGATTTTTTTCCGTAAATCAAGACCAAAAAAAAAATCCACCATAATCCTTCAACTGAAGATTATCAACCAACCAAAAACTCTATGTTCTTTCGCATAATATAATAAATGAAAGCCGGTTTCTTTTCGGGGTGGTAATTAATCGTCTATGGAATGGGTTAATTATCACAAAACATTTGCTGCAATAATCATTTAATACGGGTGTATGTGGGCGTGACTGGTTGTTTTTCAGCAATGTAATGAGAGAAAATGAAAATGTTTACGGTAGATGCTAGGCGTTTTTTGCTGCCGCCACTGTTTCATTGTGTATATATACGAAAATGAGAACGATGATGGAATTGAAATGCGGAAAGGAAAAAGGGTCGACAAGAAAAGCTGATGCGATAAACATCTTCTTTCTTTAATCTAACTCTAAGTCAAAAGTGCTTTGGCCTCTTTATAAACAAAGTCTAAATATCGTTAAATTTTTAAGAGATTTTAATGAAATGACATATCTTAAAAGTAACATACAATTATTGATAATTTTAGTAAATTTGTCAAAAGTTTTTTAAAAAAAAAATGTTTTCGATATAATTAAGTAGTTGGTAAAAATCTCAATTAAAGTTAAAAAAAAAAAAAGCAAAGCACAGTAAATACTTCCCGACGTAAATTTTAATTCTTCTTGAGTAACACGATTAAATTCAAAAGTCACTGACTCAAACATAAATTTTATTTCAAAATAATACTATTTTTTGCTGTGTTATCCATATTTCTGCAACATGAAAGTGCCATCCATTTTTCGATGTTCGGGTATAATAACATTATATATATATATTGAATATAGATCTTGTATAAAACCTATAATGTATTTTATAGTTGAATTTAGAGCAAGAGTGGATTAAACTTTTATTGCCAATGTTTCACTTCATTGAATTTTGTTGAAGCATAGCAGATTCTTATATGCATTTTCAGTTCTTATACAGTGTACATCAATTACTATAGATTTACGTCTATTTTGAAAATGGTACAAGATGTATGTAGAACTCACTGACAAAATAACTTAATACGATAAATATATATAAAGCCCAGTACCCGACACTTTAGTGTGAGTATTAGCAATATAAAAGTAAGGAAAATATTTTTTTGTTTGAGTATGAATTTTAATCGATTAAACAATTTATTTAATTTTTATTTATTCACATATTTTTTTTTATTTTTATTTATTTATTTATTTTTTTTTTTTTGTGTAAAGTAAATATTTGCAAAAGCAAAATACACAAAATTTATGATTTTTTTTTGTGTGGAATATTTTATTTTTTCATACACACCCATAAAATCCCGTCCATTGTTATAATACGGCCGAAATGACAAACCTTATAATAAAGGATGCTATTGTATTTTCTCTGCCTATATTCAAGTAATGAACATACCACACAATACTTTCAGTTATTTTCGATATTTAGATACGCTTTCATGCATATGAATAGGCAGATTTATGTTGTTGTTATTCACACATACAAAAAAAAAAAATTATTATTATATATACAAAAATGGGAAATTTCTTTGCTGCAAACTTTTTTCTTCTATTTTTTTTTTGTCTGAATAATTTTATACATCAACATAAAACAAATTGACAAAACTTTTTATTTTCAAACATCACGCTGTTGGACTTCGTTTATAATACGAGCTTTTATACTATTATTGAGCTCATTATAGTATATGTGACGATACAATGGTTAGTAATTGTTATGGCTGTGCTGTAAGGAATATATTATATAATATAAGTATTATTTTATATATTTTTTTTTAAATAATAAGTATTCTTTGTAATACGTAGTTTGTAAAGGTAATAAAATATGTCCTATTTTATATAATTTTAATGATTTTCCTTATTTATGATAATGAAGTCGCGGATACACAATACACATGCAAACTAAATTGGTAACAAAAACGAAAATGAAAATGACATTAATTTTATAATTTTTGTAGGATATGCTAAAGGTCGTTTTTATGTTTATTTACTAAGTGACACGTGCGTCTCAAAAGCATACATGTTTACTTACTTTAATTTTTTTTTTTATTATTTGTTTTGCTGATTATTACCCTAAATTACCTAAATAATTATTGTTACATTTGAGTTTAATAATAAAATAAATTTTATGTTTGAATAAGGAACAAAATAAATATGGCCATTCAAATGAAGCCTGAAGTTTTTTTATCTATACTGGCAGCAAATGTGATTCGTACATAAAACATCGTCAATGGTGCTAATGTCCAGTTCGAATTTAGCATAAAGACGATTTTGAAATGTAAAAAAAAAAAAACTGTTCCAGCATAATTTACTTTATATTACCATAAATCTGTGTACTTTTTTTTTAGTCATTTGCTATATCAACGAAGTTTGTCAGATTTTCCTTTTTTAAATTCTATTTTATTAAACAAAGTTTACTGTAGAATTTAAATGGAAAAAAAATCCAAATTATAAATACACTCAATATTATTCATCTTCCAATTCTTAGTTGGCAATTCTGTTTTGCTTGCCCGCAAAAGTTGTGAAAATATTTTATGTTATCTAGAGCATCACTGTTTTATAATTACTTTGCGCGTAAAGTTGGTAAATGCTACCAGCACAGTGTACATACCTGCTTATATGGTGTATAATAATATAATTCCCGGCAGATAAGTTACTATAGATGGAAAATTGTAATTCCATTTTAAAATAATTATACTAAGTCGGTCTGTAGTGTTGCTTAATAATAGTTTAATACCTAAAATATTTTAAACTATACTAAGTCTTCATAATTATTGCTTATCATAGCGTAGAAATTTTATGATACATAAGTAGCATGTAACCGTTATTTTTATGATTCATTTTTTTTAGTGTTTAAATCTATCGTTACAATTTTCAGTTGAAACAAAATACTGTTTTTAAAGAACAATCAGTTTATAATGAATATATGAACATGAAATCATGAAAAGGTTATATACGTTCATTAAACTTTTAATCATTTTATTATTCAACCGGAGTTTAATGTTCACTGATATGTATGAGCGAATATACTTACAGAATTACTGAGCATTGAAAAAAAAAATGCTAACGGTTTAATTAGTGTGACATGATGGTAGGTGTTGTTATAGTACCTAAACCTTGTTATCTGTAATATTCAGGTAAAATTTTCCCCTTTTGCATATATTTCGCATTGCTCAAAACCATTTGCAAATTGCAACATGCTATCTAGATAAATGGAAATACAATAGAAGTAACAAACTGAAACTGCTCTCTACCTATTACAGGTTACAGGTTGATAAATTTTATGAAAACTAAGTTAGTTAGAGAGCTTTAGCTTTAGCAATATGACGCATACTTACAGTTCTATTTTTATCACTATTAATAGAAATATACACGGTTCTCACATAATACACCTTATACAAAAACCAGGTTGTTATGTATTGATTGGCTAAAACAAGTTCAATTTCTAGTTTCCAGTTCATTTTTACATTTGTAACAATATAATATGTATAATGTATATATAGAATTGTTGGTTGCTAATGCGAAAATATATAATACCTACGTATTCTGTTATACTCGTAGGTACGTAACGTATTTTGTATTGTGTGTATTTGATATTACATAGCATATATTGTTGGTACATTTTATATGTAACTGTAATATAGTTTGCTTTAATTACATCATTGTTGTATTTTAGTAAATTAGTGTTACGTTTATTGTGTTATATAATAATGGATTAGAGTTAGAGAGTTTTGTAATTATTTATTTATAATTCTATCTGAAAATAATTAATGATCTATCGTTCATTAGTACAAGATCCTTATTTGATATTATTTAACTCGTATAATATGCAGAAAGTAAAATAGAAGTTTGTCAGAGATGAAATATGGGTAAAATGGAACATTAAAAGTAATACCTTTTAAAGTTTTCTTTTATCAATTCAGCATTACAATATATATTTCCTACAAACTTATCAATCATTTGTTTTTTTATTCATCTCTCCTCTTTCTTCTGAATACACAATAGCCGAATATAAATAATGTATTATTATTTTCTCAGACTAGAACATATCCATAAGCTATATTTGCGGCAACAATAATATCTTGCTATCAAGTCAAAAATTATATTTCCTTTTTTTTTCATCATATTGAAAATATAAATATCTTATATTTTAACATACGTATTTATTTTACATTATTACCCACAGCTGAAGCTATAAATAGAACATATGAATGAACATGTCATAATATATGTCCAATAATAGATTTGAGATTTGGTTATGTACAATATTGCTGAACTAAGAGTTTTTAGAATAATTTACATTTGGTAATATTAGACCTTATTAAATTATAAATTACAGGAGCTGTTTTCTTTTTTTATTGGCGCTGGAAAATACAATATTGTTAGTCTTTTAGTTAGGAGCTAGAATCCTTTCTTATCATTGTTCTGATATTACGTACAAGTAAATAAGTGTCTTAAAATACTTTCTAGAAGTTTTACTGAAATCTTTCGTTTATTAATTTTAAACGGTTAAAGGAAGAACTGAATTTACAGTTGGCAGAATATTTTGCCAGTACCAAGACATGAATGTTGAAATTCAAATTCAAATAAGTAGAAAATTTAAATGTTACGTAATTCTAGTTGTTTCCCTACATCTAATGACTGAAGCAATTAAATATAATTATTTATATTCGATTGAATTAATCATTTATGTCTAATTGAACTAACCATCTCCCAAAACGGCAATTGTAATCCTTAATAATGTATTTATTTCTCAATTTTTTTCTGCGGTTTAAGGGTTACAATATGCATCTCCAAAAATAAGTGCGGGTCGCTTTGAAAAACTTTTACTGTACGACGAAACAAATAGAAGTTATGCCATAATTGAGTGGACCACGTGTTTTCTTTTTTATTCTACAATTTGCTCGATATTTAGTAAACGGATCGAAACTAAAACATATATATTTTAACAAGCAGAAAATTCTGCGTCTTTTGATACCGTTGTTAACAAAAATGAAGTTGTAGGCCAATCAGTTGGTAGGTTGTTTGAAAAAATCACAGCTATATTAATATTATTTTATCTCTTTCAAGCAGGGATTTTGATTTTTGACATTAATTATTGATAAAAACATAGTTCTTTTAATTTTCCATTTTTTATTATTTCACATATTACAAGAATAATTTTAAATAGAATTTAGGCGGTAACTTCAAAACAGCACATTTTTCTTAATTTTTAAATTTAAATTACTAATTTTAGTTTTCTTAAGAAAAAATAAATTGAATTTTTTAATACAATTGTCATATTATTTGTTATTATTTTTTTTCTTGGCATTAATTTGAATGCTAACATATTTAATATATAACGCTGGCTTCACGAGAAAATGACTCTTATTTCAAAATCCAAAAAAAAAATCTCACTTATTAGAAATAGCACCGAAGTTTTCATATAAATTTGAATAATTGTTTTTGGATTTTACAATAATTAAGAGTCTTCTGTTTTTGGATTTAGAAATAAGAGTCATTTTCTCATGGACCCAGCGATAAGTGTTTTCTACCATTTTTTAATTTAATTTCTAATTCATTTTTATTTATGACCATATTTTGATTTAAATCAAATTTAAGAAATTTTATGTCATTTTTAATAAAAGATCGCTGCTTTCAAGTAAATACTATTTTTTAGTATATCGTAGTAGCTCGTTCAGATATTAATTTTCTTTCAATAAAACTATGATATTGAAAATAATAATATGTACTATAAACAAAAAAACAACAACAAAAAATAACATAAAATCCAATATGCAACAATTATCACTTCCTAAAATTTACATTTAAGGATTTATTTTACAAGTGGTAGAAATCATATTTAAAGTATAAAAAATTCCTTTGATCTTAATCTTTAAAATACGTGCCACTTTAAAATGAACCAACCAATTTAGAGACATCTGATAAAAGAAAAAGTAAATCATTCGTATTAACATATATTATATATATATATAAATTATTCAATGACGGTATCGTGAAAATGTAAGATAAACAAACCACAACAACAACAGTTTTACATCAAACATTGAACTTGAAAGTTAAGCAGTGTTACTTAGCTATTTTGCTTCTTTTTTTTCTTCATTTCTACATCTTTTCTAGACATAAATCCAACCTATAGAGTAAGAATTCTGTATACTTATATAACATATAAAATGTACTACGTAATGTAATAACGGTACATTGAATAGATAGATATATGGCTCATGGGTATAATACATGCTATAAAAGCATATCATCTTAACATCACAACACATGATATATATTATTACAACCACCATACATATTATCTATAACAGTTGCGATGTACTTGTAACATGTACGTACATACCAAAAGGGAATATCATATTCATGCAAAGACCGAAATACTTATAGTACACCTTATACCTACATCAAACATTGCAAAGAGGTGTAAAAAGAATGAAAAAGTATCTAAGAAGCTTTAATAATCTTGTATACATACTTTATATAAATGTATACAAGTTCATGTTGTGTATGTAAATATTAATGCAATGTAATGTAATAGATTAAAGTAAAGCCTAATGTTTTATGTAACTTCTATTTACATTATATTTAATAGAAATATTCCACATCACATTCAGTTCATATACGTAATGAATAATATGGCCACAAATATGTTGTGCAAAAATAAATGATAATTTTATTTTATTATAAATTCTGTGATGCACACGAGAGTAATTGAAAAGGTTTTATTTCAACTTTCGGAATATAATTATTCATGATAATATTTAAAAAAAATCGTAACAAGAAAAAAATGAATAAATAATTTCTCCAAATGCATATTTGAATATAGTTCGAGATGAAAATTGTTGGACGTATATTATATGAAATAATTGTTGTCACTGAACAATTTGCAAACTCATATATGTCGAGTTAACTATTTTTTTATCTACCTACCTACCTACTTAAAATTCAGTAATATGGCGAAAACGTGATTAAAATTAATTGTTCACTGTTTTCATCATGAATAGCATAAAAAAACAATAATAATACAGAAAATTTGTATAAAAAATAGCGACACAATTAACAATGTTGAATATTAATTACAAATATAATGTGAATTGAAGGCTCATATATAGCGAATAAATTATATTTGCATGTCATCAGGTCTAATTACTTCTCTCAGAATATTCTCTGAATTATTTTGAATATCAATATTATTAGTTTTATTATTAATATATTCATAATTTAATGGCATAGAATTCGCTGACTGGTTTATTTCTCGACATCCTAAATATAATATGTGTACAAGTACACGAACATCCAGTCTGAAGATATGAAAATGGAATTTCTGGAAGATTTTAATTTCAAACATTGTCTTTAGATTATTTGACGGGAGAGTGCTATAACCCCCAAAGTCATAACCCCCAAATGGAAAAAGTCATAACCTTTAATTACCTTTTTTTTGGGTTTTAACCCCCAAAAAACTGTTTTGGGGGAAAAAACCAATTAATGGTTATAACACCCAAATAAAAAATAAAAACGAGTTATATCCCCCAAATGGAAAAAGTCGTAACCCCCAAATTAATTTTGAAAAAAATGAAGTATTGGTTATTGCTAAATTTATATTCTGTATAAATCGACTTGGCTACGATCTTACCGTTCCTGATATCTAGTACTATTTAACTCTTTTCATAGTTCCCCCGCTAGGGCTCAGCAGAAATTTAGTTTGGGGGTTACAACTTTTTTTTTTTATTATTTGGGTGTTATAACCATTAATTGGTTTTAATCCCCAAAACAGTTTTTTGGGGGTTAACACCTTAAAAATGGGAATTAACCCCCAAATTTATTTAGGGGTTATGACTTTTTCCATTTGGGGGTTATGACTTTGGGGGTTATAACACCTCGCCTATTTGACTGTTTATTATTAGAACAAAGAATAAAGAATTTGTTCGTCTATATATATATTTTACTTATTAATATATAGTTTTATTAAATCAAGATATTTATATTCAACTGTGTGTAAACAGAAAAAAAGATAAAAAACAGTAACAAATTTGAATACTCTTAAAATAAATTACAGCAGTTTTTCTATACATTAAAATTTTTAAACAAAACACGAAGAATTTTTTTGTATTTTCTCTCTGTTTTAGGTCACGATTTTTAGTACCATATTTACAAAAAAATAAAAAAAAAACCTTTCATATCTAAACATTACTCCGCATGTTACGTTAGAAATGTTGATATAAAAAAAGAAAAATCAAGGAAAAATATTTTTATTTGAGGAATAAAATGAAATGCGAAAAAATATAAGCAGAGAAAACAAGAAGAATTGTCTACGGAAATTGCACAAATGAAAGATGTGAAAGCAACATCATAATACACACAGAGAAGAATTTAATAATACATAATACCGGATTCATATACAAAAAGAAAATACGCCACAGTTATAAAAGTAATAAAAAAAAATATTATGAACAATTAAATAAAAGAAATTGGTACAGAGAGATGAATTCAAGTTATGACACGTATAACAAAGAATATTGTTCTAATTTTGGAATTTTCTACTGTATAATTCTTTGGCAGTTTTAATTTCAGTATACGAAATTTATTAAATCTCATCTAAAGCGATATTTATCATTTTCATTTTTATCGCGGAAAAGGAAAAAATATTTAACCATTATTCATACTTCACGAGTTCAAAGATCAAATTGAAGGGCTTCATCCTTCGTGTAATAAGTTTAATGATTTCTTATGTGAAACTTTTTCTAAAGAAAATATATATCTATATTATATGTGTATATTTAAATATATGTTGTTTTTTTTTGTAGCATAAAAAACTCTCATAGCTTTAAACAAAACTTTTTTGCTCGAAACATTTCTGTTTTTTTTTTCTTTACTTAAATTCAGCGTTATCACTTAAAAATTACTTCAATAAAAGATTAATAAAGGAGAATTTTCCACTTATGAAATTACCCAATAACTGCCATAAATTATATTTGCATAGAATTATTTAGAGGAAAATTTATGGTTTTTCATGTTCTTTAAAACGATCTATTTTCCAATATGTCGTGTCCATCATAATTTATTACATTACGATTTGATAAATGTGGTTCAGCATATTGATAAGCGTTTCATGTGATTAAATTATAATCGCGTATCAATAAAAAAAAGAATTCAGTCTTACAGATGATTTACACAACGAAATATAAGCGTAATAATAATAAAAATATAAATAATAATAAAGAAAATATTATAAGGACCAGTTTGTAAATTTCATATAATTTTCATCTTTTTTTTTTTTTGATGGTTCGAGAAAGAAAACATAAGCGCTATAAAAATTGATATTAATATTTCAAATATCCGTATAGCAACAGATTCTTATGAATATGAATACCTCAAGCATCAAGCCCCAAGTGTGACAATATAAATTTATTATTATTAATATCAATGTTATTATTATGTGATATGAGATCGCAAAAGTACAAAAAAATAATAATAATATATAATAAGTAATAATAACAATAAATACAACGTTGAGGACAACTTAAATATATAATGTAAATAATTATGGCTGAATAAATATAAAAAAAAAAAAATGAAATATTGTCGTGATAATAAAAATTAAGTATAATTAAAACATTATAATTTTTGCTAATTATTCATATTCTTACAGCAACTAAAACAAAAAAAATAATATGTATTATAAAAACTATTACTTTTTTTTTTTTGCTTTTTGTCCCGAGCAAAACATTTTATTACAAAATTACTTAAAACTTTTTTAATTAGTTACAATGAGAAAGTTTATACATATTTTTGTTATAGTATAATACCCAAAAGCTGTATAAATGTTATACATTCGGCAAGATAGAAATTCATAAATACAGACAGAATTAAAACGAACAATCTCACATTTGTATTACATGATTGTGTGGTTGTTGAACGTAAATTAAGTTTTTCGGCAGAGGGTATTATACACATTTTAATGTTATTTAATGTTTAATTGGTATTACATAAAAAAAAAAAAAAACAACAACAACAACCATAACAATAACAAAACAATGAACAGTCCAAATAAAATTAATGTACGTTGAATTTGAATTAAAGTTGAATAGATTTTATTTTATTAAAACGCAATATTTTTACAAAAATAATTTAATTATGTTATGCTATTCGTATGTAATGTAAGTAATTAAATGTATGAATAAGTTTGATAAATTCATATATATCGTAAATTTGAATAAATAACATGTTTAAATTAAATGTTAAAATTTATATTTTACGTGATATTTTGTTAGCAAAATCAAATTAATTAAGTATATTATATGTGCCATTTAAATATAAAGTTAAATAAAACGAAAAGTTTAAAATATTTATGGCGTGCCAACAGTTATATGAGGAGGTTAGTATACATTATGTGTATATAATAATATGTATGGTTAGTAATTCAAAAACAAATTTGAAGTATGTTGAAGGAAGCATTTGCTTTAACATTTACTTACTTGAAATTAGTATAATTCATATACTATATATTACAGGATTCGAGAATTTTTTTCTCATCGCTTTTTTAGTTAGCGTTATTAGATTAAATATGTATTTATCAAAACTGAAGTTTATTTCTTTTCACATTTACCAGAGGTCTGTGACTTATTTTCAAATTCTAAATGAAATACACAAAAATCTTTGTTCAACGTAGCTACCTACCTATAGGTATTTAACTTTCCTATTAGTCTGAGTCTCTTTCGAATTCCAAATATTTCAAACATATTTAAGATATATCCTAATATTTATTTAATATTGTTAGCTGCTCGCTGTATGGTAACACTATCAAAACGTTTACTTACTCTAAAATGGAAAGAGAAATAATTATATATCTAATATATCTTTTTAATCTATCAATGTTAGCTTCATTAAATCCGCTAATCTCTATTATATAATGATTAACTACTACTATTATGATGACAACTCACGAGAATCAGTATTACGTAATCCAACAAATTGCATAAAGAAAATAATCAGACTAGAGGATCATAGAGAACATTGATTTGATTAATAATACCTCGAACATTTTATCTATATTAAACGTTGATTAATTTACTTAAATTCAAAATTTATATTTTAACCCGTGATCTAACATAATCCGCACCTTTAATCTAACATCATCATAAACATTTTAATGTTAATATTATATAAAATAGTAAAAGTAGCTATTACTTATCCAAACATCTATTGCCACGAACAAAACAAACGTTTACATGCTTGACATACCCAAACTATTGCTAACATAAAAAATGACCAAATTAATTTATCCATCGCATCACTACTATTTAAATTTTATATTAGATATGTCAACTATAACCGCATACATATGCCAGAAACTTTGTCCTTCCCTCAATAACGCATATATCGAATGTATACGACCAAAACTTCTATATTCATACAAATTATTTATATGTATATTCGCCCTATATATACCATTCAGACGGTCAACATGACCAAAATGGCAAATAATATTATACCTGCTGTAAATTTATATGAACCTGAGTCAAATCATGTTGTCGGTAGAACGGTATGTAATTAATATACATATCTAGTTTAGAAAATGTTTAATTAAAATACTTAAATTCACTGGTTGTAAAACCAGCTCTATAATAGAAATAGAGAAAAAAAAGAATGAAATTAATAACATTTTGAAACTGGCTATGTCAGAATTTGATTTAAAAATTATTAATGGTTTCGTGATTTGTTATAATAATAATAATTTTACGGATAAAAACTAGCAGAGGTCTCGGTCACTACATAAATGATTAGATTGACATGTAATTTAAACTTTCATCAGTAAATACATTCAGTAGAAAACTTGTATAATAATTAACCATTCATCAATTTGGTAAATAACAGGGGGTTAACTATGAACAAGATACAAATCTTAATTGAACTTTTTCAATTTTTGTTTTAGTTATTTCTAATCGTATTTTCTTATTCAGTATAATTAATTAAATGAAATGTGATTGTGAAGTAAAGTTCACAATTTCTTATCTTATAAATCATTGAAAAAAAAAAAATACAGTTAAGATGTGCACACCACGTGCACCAAAGTTAACTGTTTATGTTGTTTAATGATCGAGAATAGAGTTTATCGTGTTCCCAAAATATGTCATTTGAAAACTAAAAAGTTGAAAGAACTTCCAGAACATTAGCTCAACATTACCACTTATTAAGTAAACTTTCGTTTAGCAAATGGGAGGAAAGAGCAAAAAGGTAAAATTTTAAATCAAAATAATTATTTTCCTATTAACAAAACAGGTTACATGAACTATTCATAAATTTGTTGCTGATAATATTTTAACCTTTTAGGTCATAACAAAAATGTTCATTCATATTATTAAATATTTTGAAACACTGCCTAATCTATTAAATTTCGGATACCTCCCCATTTACGTTTAGTATTTATTAAAATACTGAATTTGTATGAAATGAGTATCGCTTTCGACATACAGTTTCAAAAATTTATATATCAAAGTATTCCTTCATCTTCATCATTGCGTCTACTTCTTTAACACTGCTTTTTGGGCAAAATGCAAAAATTTATTCATGCACGCTAAAAAGGCAATCGCCATAAAATAAGCCATTATATTATACCCTCCATGCTCTACGATTACAATCAACCCTCAATTTAATTTTATATCCACAACGCTTCCTGATGATGGTGGTGAATGTTTGTAACAATTTTATATGTTATGGTTATCTCCATTTCCTATACTTCTCATTTTAGTAGCCCTAACCAAATGTTTAGAACAATTTCGTTTTTTTTTTTTCTAGGTTTTCTTTTTTGGACGGGGAGGCAAAGTAAAGTTATTTCTGATAAAATAGAATCTCTAGAATTTGGTATTTTATGTAGATTATGTATTGCCATTCACTTGGTATGTATATTGCATAAAGACACTTAAACAAAATCGACCATTCCAATATTCTATTCTATCCATTTATATAGCATAAGTAAAAACCATTGAAAAAATATATAAAAACAAAAATATCGATAGAAAGCATAAAATTTGAGGAAAACAAAAGTATAGGAATCATAATTTACACCATTTTTGTGTAGAAAACCTCATCTCTCAGAATTTGATGGTGTTGTATAATTTTATATGTAACAATTTCTTTAGATAGATTTCATAAAACTGTATGGTGCATCAATTACAGTCATGCCATACTTAACAAAAAGCAAAATAATATCTTCGGATCCTTCATTAACTATGCACAAATATATAGAAATAAATGTAATGATGGCCCGTAGTGATGACGTATTCTACTTAAAACTCGCCTGCTGCGGTTCTTTTCTAAAATCTCATCCATAAAAAAACGGATATAGCATTATTTTTTGCGCTATCTAGGTAACTAAGGTGGAGGTAATTCTGTTTACATTTACGAATGAGATGTAAATTAAAAACATAAAGAAGAAAAAAAAAAGAAGAAATATAATGGTGACTTGAAATTGGTGAGGCAAAATGATTAGGTATTATGTTTCGAGATTTTTATATTCTTTTTTTTTTTAATCTGAGTTGTTTATATTTTTCGCTTTTCTTTTTGCATGGCTGTTTAATGTGAGAAATTAAAAAAGATTTTTTTTTATTTAGATATTAAATTAAGACTTATAATTTGTTTTATTAATAATAAATTAAATGAGTTTTAGAAAATGTTAGCAAATGCGTTACTTTTTCTATAATGAATATGAATTTCTTCAATGTAAATATAATTACATTTTATCATCATCCTGAAACAATAAATATGTAGCATATTTATTAATTCGTGTTAGGTTCACAGTTCGAATTGCTATAAGCAGATGATTTATTTGAAAACTTGATTTGTTACACAAATAAATATGGATAAGGGATTTTTAATATCGCTGTAGATTAATAAAGATCCTTGAAAGCGAAACATTATTCATTTTTTTAATTAACATTTTAATTTTACTTCATTTGTGAAAAAAAGTCAAGTATTGATTTGACAATTTTTATAGTTTGAAAATTTGGGCAAATTTGCTACCTTTTTTGTTGCCCCGTTTTATTTCTTCATTGGCAGCCTTTTTTTTATCGATATTTTATTTGATAAAAAGTTTTAAGGATTTTAATCATACTTAGAGATATTTTCGTAGAGAAATAAATTATTTGTTATCATTCTCATTCTTGCCTATAATAAAATTCTATTCAAACCAAAAATTATTTAAAACGTTCAAATAATATCTGAATGTTTAACAATGCCAAAGAGCACTTATCAACAAATTTTATGCTAGAATATTTATATAAATATTGTGATAAAATAAAATTGTACGATTATGTACCATATAATAATCATCCATCTTTACGACACAACATAATACTCTCCTTTATTTAAATTCATGGATATTTCACACTGTTTCATGTATCTTTTAAAATAGATAATAATTTCAACAGAAAGTAGGAAAAAAATATGTTGTCTCTGCCCCCAATTCACCATATATTATTATGCCTTTAGCGTTAACTCTTATTTCCGCATTTTCATGTTTCATACATTACACTCAGCTATATTCCATTTCCCGAGCTCTATATCCATAGCATAAATATAATAAATTTCTTAACATTGAAGCTGACACTTGTGAAAATTCACATATATATGGCTTGGCTGGTATAATGGATTATTTCAAGATAGAAAATGTATAAACAAAATATTATATACAAAAACGAAAAGAAAAACATTAAGAATGAAACGGTGGCTATATGAATGTAGAAAATTTATAAAAATAAAATTCATAGACGAAAGGCAAAAAAAAAAAACATGTCATCGTTTTTTCTTTTTTTCCTAAACCAATTTTTATACAATCTACATAATATTTTCTATCTTATACGTCATGAAATGAACGTATATGGTATACTTACCATATCCTCAAATAAACACAATGTCATGAATAAAATAAAACACTAAATCAATGTTAGCAGTACATTACCCCTAGTTTACGTCGCAGCAACATCAAGAAAATACGCTTTTCTTGTTTTATATTTTCTTGTGTGAGTATGTGTGTGCGTGTGTGTGTGTATAGAATAGACACAGTTTAAGTATAGAAACATTTGTTTTCATAATAAGTGTCGCGAAGTATGCGAAGCAATATAGTAAGTTTAGAAATGTATAATACTACAGTAAAGCATCTTTCAGTAAACCTGAGTCAATCGATTTTGCAATTTTTACTCATACCTCTCTATATACCTCATATTTTTAGTTCCATTTAGCAAGATATCTTTAGGCTTACGACAGAAATGGTGAATACAACGAACTATAATTATATTAGCTGAAAAAATAAAAGCTGCTTTAAGATTTATTAAAAACTGTTTAACTCAAAAAGAACCTTTTCATTCGTCTGACATGAAATTCATACCATACAATGGATTCCATGGAATATTTTCAAAGCTTTATATTCATACCATATTCTACAAAATGGCTCCATCTAGTAAAAAATATTTCAACCGGGTTTGCCCTCTATATAGGTGATTATTAGCTACACTAATCTTTTTTAGGTAACCGAAAATATTTCAGTTGGAGAGGTTTTACTGTTTGCAAAAAAAAAAAAAAAATACAAAAGATAAAAAACAATCACCATAAAAAATATGGAAAATTTATTCTTATTCTAAATAACAAATTAAATTATAAATCTTAATCAATTTTATTAAAAACTAGAAGAAAAAAAAACAAACAAAAGTCGAACCCAAGGGTTGAATGATGTAAACATAATCGCTACAGACATATTAATTTGATTATATAAATGAATTAAAATGGAAGCTAAAATAGTATAAACAAAATTTAGAACCTATTGTTCAACTTAATATTATTTTTCTTTTATGCCAGTGTTTAGCACTTAAGAAAAAAGCGCTAGTTACATACAAATACATATATATTATATAATTAAGTATATATAGGTACTTAAATCCACCAAAATTATACCTTAATGGAAACTTTAACATTGTTTTTATTATAAGAAAAATGTTTTATTTGATGGGATGGTAACGTTCCTGAATGAAAAGAAAAATAATAATAAAAGAAAAAATGAAAATGAAGGAAAGACCATTTGAACTGAATATAAAGACAATTGCTTTTATTATTCTATTTTCATTTCAGACAATATGGTGCGGTAAATTATTTATAAATTTAAAAAAAGAAAAATACCAAAACCTTTGTCGTCTTCATTGCGTTTTTCATATACTTATACGGTTAGGTTGAATTGAGTCGATTCAATTCTATTCATATCTGTTTTATAAAATTTATTCCAATACAATATAATAGAAGAATATAGACTTACGAAATTCTTTTTATATTCATTATGTACGTATACCTACCTACATTGCTTTCAGTTATAGCGTGTAGGAAATTTTCTCGTGTTATGTGTGGGAAACGAGACACATGTTTTAGATCATCACGAAAGAAATGAACAAAAAAAAAAACGATGTTAGAATTATTCGTTAGTTTTAAAATTGAAACAGGGAAAACGAATTAATCAATATAGAAAAATTAACTTTACGTTTTTCAGAGTCATTGATTTATCGATAGTAGTTAATGTAATTTTTGTTATTGTTTTTTTTTTTTTTAAATAAAACAAAACATTTCCCTCATCTCATTTATTTTTTATATGGTTTTCGATTACTCATATTTATGTTCAATTGACGTTGTGATTATTTAATCGATTATTTCAATTAATTTATTCTTTTATGTACTAGTTTGTTTCTTTATTTTTGAATTAGGATTTCTATAGAAGTTACTGTTTTCTAATGTACATTATGCAGTGAACCATAGTCTATAATATTTAATTTCTCATTGTTATCTATAGTACAATGTAAAATTTACATTATCATAAGTAGACTTAATAAATTTCTTACACGCCTTTATATTTTCTGCAAGGATACTAGAAAGACAGTACACATAGTAAGTCTTATGTTATGTTAAAACATGACTGACAATCATTCTAAATAAATTAGATCTCAGCAACGACAAATTGTAACATAACAAAGACAATTTTGAATCTAATTGACGGATTTTCTGTTTCTGAAATGTGTTTACAATACTTATTTAAAGATTTATCCTTTACTTTTATTAATACCATTTCCTATAAAACAATGGTAAGGTATGGTATGGTATGGTACCAATAGCGACATACAAAAAATAAATGATATTAATAAAAACAACATAAAAGTCTGAAGAACGTTTTTGCTTTAGACATCTATCTATTCCTTTCAAAAGTAAAAACGTTAAATTAATGTTGGTTTCATTGTTCTACCGTAAACAAAGATAAGAAAAACGGTATACACACCAAACCAAACCATATTTAACAATGGATTAAGAAAAAAAAAGAAAAAATCTTTGAACTTTTTTATTTCAAAATCACTTTATCTTTCTGTAAACGACATGGTGAAATATTATGTATCCCAACCTGAACACTAAAATCGAATTATTTTATTGGCTATTTTCATTTAATAACTACAATATTCAATATATTGATGTATTGATCATAATATATGTATTTATGTGTTTGTGTAAATAACTGCGAATCCGAAAATATATCCATATTGGATTTGATATAGGTTATTTATTACAAACACATAAAACATATTATTGTGATTTATATGAAAGCCACTAATAAATTTAGTGCTTTTCATCAATGGGTTTTGTCTTCAATTTTATTGGATGGGACATAATATAGATTTTGGAGATATTATTGTGGTTTCTTTGTCTACGAGGGAATATATGATGCACACACACACAGCACACCTATTAATTTTGATTGAAGTCGGTTGAATTTGTTCATTGGTTTACAGCAAAGCCGTATGAGAATTAACAATTTGCAAATTTAATTCTATTAGAAAATTAAATACTTAGTTTATACTTTGTACTTGTATTGTGATTGATTGACTCCAATATATTTTGTATTGTGGTTAGTTCATCAAATATAAAATAATGAAATACAATCAGTATACAATATATTCATTAATTTTGAATTGAAATACCTCAATGAATAATGATGATGTTATCAAGATTATGCAATTTGAAAATTCACAACTGAAACATGAGAAAGTGTGATATATATTTTTACTATTTGTTGCTACTATTTTGAGCGCATAATTTTACAGAAATATGGTTCAAAAACTTCTTAAATATTTTCGTGGTCGTTTTTAGATTCATTAATTTATTTTTTTGAATACGAAATATCTATAAAAAGTCTTATCCAGTGATAGGTATTAGCCGAGCAAACAATCGAATTAGCGGGAAAAATTATCAAAAATTGTTGGTGCCAATATTGTATAAATATTTTTTGGAGGTTAGTCGGCTGAAGTATTTTTCAAATGAATTATTTATAATCTGTTATTTTTTTAATCCGAATTTTTGAACGACCGCTAGCTAGTTGGCTCATTGTTGAGCATTTTTATCTTGGTTCCACATTCAAGTTACTTCATTATTATTTATGTATAAAAAATATTTATTACATACTTAAATTAATTAAAATTTAAACCATTTCCTTCATTGTGTGCTGTTCGTAAATTTCTTCCAAGTAAATTTATTAGTCTACCCTACTCTGGTATCAAACAGCCTGAAAAATTCTACCACATATTATTAATAAAATATTTATAAAGTATTATATAGACTGTAATCATGCAGATTATGTACCATTAATCCATATTCTGCTTCACTCTTCTTCAAAAATATTCTAACCAGCATTTTATAACCCCTTGAGACATTTAAATTCATTTAAAATCCACTCACTCTCTCTCTCTCTCTATATATATATATATTTATATATATATTATATATATATAATTGCCATACTGCTATAGAATAAATAAGATTTCATATTTGCAAAAATCTTCTATATTTTCTCATATAACATAACATTTCTTTCACAGCAATCAGTTTTTAGATAACATGAATCTACAAAATGAAAATCTCACCATAATCTTTTTCCTAAATTTATATAATACAAAATTTATGATTTAATTAAAAATTATATAAAATGGATGTATTATAGAATAATTATTATTATATTTGGTTCTATTTGTTCATTAGATTTATGTAAATAAGTAGGTATGTCGTCATATAGTCATTAAAACTCAGCACTTTGAGACTCAAACTTTGAGTTATGTTAAACAGTGAAAGCCTTATAATCAAATTACCTTGGTTAATTGCGCAAAGGTAATTGTATTGAAGAGGAAAGGATTTATTACAATCTGAGTACACTGGTCCATTGCTTTGGTGGAGGTGTTTCGATTGGATCCCTTTGACGGTCCTCGGAATCTCCAAATTATGAAAGAAAATTGAATTAAAATATTAAGGCCATTTATGGTTGGTGCGCTTTGTATGCTAATTTAAAAGGATAGCTGCTATATGGTTAACATTCACTTTGTTCCTATTTTCGACATCGAATCCTGATATATTGTTTTTAGTAAAACGTAAGGTATAATTTGATTTTTGAAAAGAGAACATTTGTTATGAACAATATCAACAAGATCTAAAATAAATTATCATACAGTTTTTTAAATAAAAGTAAATAACTGACATCAAAGACATTTATTTTACTCAAAATTATTACATTAAATTTCCATTTTTATGACTGTAGACATTATTTTGATAAGAATTTTGCAAAGTTTATTCGATTTAAATCCATTTTGACAGTTTCTCAGCTTTGATTAAAAGATAAACATATAGTACATGTCTATATACTTTGGTTATGATTACGTTTTCTTTTCTATTTTCTCTCAATGAAAATTCAACTTATATTAAATTGCGATTGGAAAATCTATCATGACCTACATTTTGAAATACAATAATGAACTCCTATTTTCCATAATATAAAGACATCGGTTCTACACTTTAAAAATAGTTCTTCATTTTATATGATTCAGCCAACATATAATATCATCGACAAAAAACATTAAATATGATTTTCTTATATCTCTTATTCCTTTCTATTATTTATTTTCCTTCCATTTCCTATGTAATTTATTCTTCTTTTTTTTTTATTTCTATTTTACAAAAAGAAAATAAAAATATTTTTCTGATTCTATTTGCACTTTGCATATAAAAATTCTTTTCCAATTCTCTTGCAGTTTTTCTCTATTCATAGTAGAAAACAGGGCTGGCAAACCGCAATAATTGTGTTCCGTTCGTCGAAACGTTTTTTCTTTCTGATGCGTTCGTGGTTTATGTTCCGTTTTAAATTTTTTCTAAGTGTTCCGTTCTTAGTTACGTTACGGTCAAGCGTTCCGTTCATATTTGCGTTACGGTTTACTTTCTTTATATTTTTGTATTAAATACAGTAATATATAATTTAAAAATAAAATATTCACGAAAATTTATTGAAAATGGAACGGAACGTATTAAAAGATTTAAGAACTTTAATCAATGCGTTCCGTTCTTGATTGCGGTTTCTTAAATTTATGCGTTTAAGTTTTGAGAAGCGTTCCGTTTTTTTTAGTTTAATGCGGTTTGATTCGTTTTGGAACGGATTGGAACGGAACGCTTCCAGCCCTGGTAGAAAATACATATAAATGCTATATATACGATATATGGTGGTACATATAGTTAGCGTGCAGGGTTTCTGTCAAACAAAAATGAAGAAAGATGAAAAATTCATTTTTGAATTGCAGCTATAGGTATGTATTTATCATGTGCTTTATATATGTAATATTGTACCTTTATTTACACATGAATTGTGTAAATGTAAATATTATATATATATATATATTTTAAATTAAAAAAAAATCGTAAAAATGATGAGAAAAATAAAAAATTATCATGCAATTTTCACTTTACTATTGAAGGTCATATAGGTATATTATGACAGAGTACCTATAATTTATATGCACACGAACTTGTATACAATTCTGTAAAGAAAAAAACAAAATAAATAAATAAATGTTACAGGGAAAGAAAATTTGTTCTTTGAAAGAACGACATTTAGAATAAAAATATAAATAATAAAGTACAACATATATATTACCATAATATTTTCATTAAAATTTTACGTGACAACTAGAAACAAAAGAAACAACCAAAATTTAACTCAACAGAGAAAATCTCTTTTACATTTAAAAGCAACTTCTACTTGTTTTTTCATTATACGCGAATTTAATGAAAGCTTTTGTGTACTTTTATAACAAGTATGCATTACAAAGAGGACAGAGTGCATAAACAACAACTATGAACTCACGTGCTGTTTTCTCCATCTACCTAATATTTTCATCAAAACGTATAAAACATGTCTATAATTTTAAATAAAATATTGGTGACAACAACAACAACAAAATCACGAGTGGCAAAACAAATATTTTTCTTCTTTATATATTTTTTTTTTTTTTCATGCAATTTATTAACTCAAATACCGTAACACGCAAAAATATCAAATGGAATTAATATTATTAATGTATTAAATTTGAATATGCAAACATTATTCATGTTGTTGAATTGCTACAATGTTTATTTGAATGCACCGTAATTGTAAAATGCAATGCATAAATGAAGAAAATACAATAAAGAAATGCATATTGATGTTATAAATGTAAGAATTTGCATATTTTTGAGTTCAGTGTTTATAAAATACTCATCCATAAATTTTAGAAAACTTTTTGATAAATCATTTATGATCACATGTTTTTCTTTATTTTTTATAAACCCAACCGAACATTACTGTTTTATAAAATTATCTAGATTTTTGCATTTGTGTTTGGTTTTGAAATTCAGTTAAAAACGAAACCATCAAACTGTTGAAATGAGGTCAGCAAGTGGAGACTGGTTATTGTAAGCTTTATAGACTTTGTGCCTTTATTTCATGTTTGCATTTTATACGTAACTTCTAACTTGTATATAGTAGTTGAAGTTGAAGCCCCAATTTAAAACAACACCATAAATATTTGAAAATGTTTCTTGTTGTTTTGTTTTCTATTTTACGTAGTTGCTTGTGAGTTAAAATTTGTTTTTTTTTTTCTTACGTCATGAGTACATTTAAGCTATCAGTAGCTCTTTGATAGAAATAGTTATATAATTCCTTTATAATTGCTTTTTACTTAGAGTTGGTGCTATTGTTTTCTTGGCTAAATAAATTAAATCAATAAGTAAATAAATAATACACCCACAATCGTTCCTATTAAAATTAATTTATTTAAGCTTTTTTACCTTGATTTAATTGGAATAATTATTTCATTTATGTTTTCTTCAGAATATGTATATAAATTTAATCCACACCAAAAACAAAGAGAACAAGAATGTATTTTTTTTTTTTTTTTTTATTGAAATTAAGGAAAATAAAATGAACGCTTTTTCTATTCAACTTATTTATACATTGGGGGATAGAGACATGATATAGACATAGAAATATTAGCTACCAAAAACAATAAAATATTTGTATTGTTATATAAAAAGCAGCTGTAAATCGTTATAAGGCAATACGAATAAAATTTAACTGCTTAAAAGTGTTTGGTATAATTTAATAAAATTAGAGGGTTAAAATTATCAAATTAGAAATTAATTTAATAATTGTTATTACGCTAATGTTGAAAAGTGTGAAATTGAGTTGTTCAAGGGTTTGTTGATATTTAAACAACGAAAAAGGTTTATGTTTTAATATTATGTACGCTATTTTATAGCAAATAAAAATTGAATTGAACAGAATTTTAATGGATATAATGTGTATTAATGCTGTATGCTGATGATAATTTGAATAGAAAATGTTAAAGTTGAATACTAAATTTATGTTAAAGCAACAACAAAATTTAAGAAGTACATGTTTTTTACCATCAATATTTTTCCTAAGCAACAGAATATCTAAATATGATTGGACGAACATAAGATTAAATCGATTTTAATTTATTATAGAAACTTTCCAATGGTTATACCAATATTTACACATCAATATTGAAATTCATCGGATTTAATACATTCATACATTTAATGAAAACCGTATGTATTACTTATAAACTTTTACCTTTATTAGATAATAAACAACCATAATCGTAATTTCCTTATAAAAGTTAAACTGAATGAATCTTAGTTTAATCAACTTTTAAAATTATACCAAAATCTAAGAAATTTCAAAACTTTTCTATGTATTCTCTATTCGTGTATTAGATCTTTTATTCATATTATATGTGAATGTAAATAAAATACGTTATGTTCATTGTTATGTATGACTGCATATTAGTCTATTAAACAAACGTTAAGAAATTAAATTAATCTAAGCGATTAGAGATCTTTGAATAAGTACGATACAGAAACGATTAATTTATTTTTGGAAATTACCATTTCAAGGTTATACTACTTTTAATTAATTTATTAATATAAAAATTCATTTACATTTGCAGAGATTTTCTGAATATTATTTATATCGGTGTGCTGAAATTATTATTACTTAAAATATTATTTTATAGAAATGAATTTTCAAATAAAGCAATTCATCAGCTTCATTCATTCAACAAATTTCCGTTTGATATTTGCTCCTTCACTTCTCATAATTAAAGGTTGATACATTATTATGACTATATTTTGTTCCGAAATCTATAATTGTTAAGATATGGAATGAGTCACATTAAGGTTCAAAGGGATTTTTCACTGAAATTGTTACCTACCAAATCTAAAATTATAATTTTGTAAATATATAAATATAAAATATACAATATTATGCTAAATATTTCCAGTATATACCCTGAAAATGGCTAAAACTTAAAATGAAGTGAACCCTTTTTTACATACCAAAGTTCAACCGAAATTCCAGCTGATTTTGTGTGCACCCCAGCAAAAGTTTAAAGGTAAATTCCTTAGTCCCTTTTTCGAATTTATATATAACGTACACTAACACAAGCACCTACCATAATTATATAATTTTTATTTTATATATTTAGTATAAGACCTCTATATGCGAGCATATAGCCAAGACGTTAAAAAAAAATCTAAACACAAATTTATATGTGCGATTAAATAACAAAGATAAACCGCACACTTTAACGTACCGCATACACGAGAATATTATCGATCAACAACGCACCATACAATCAAAACAACTTTTACATAGATTGAGTTGAATACAAAACTTTTTTTTTTCTTCTTGAACCTTTTTTCTATATCCTCACTTCAATTTGAAGAAATTTCTTCCTCTTTTTTTTTTTATATATCTGCACAATTCACAACACCAACTAATTGTATTTTTACACCTTCGCCTTTATTTTCTGTACATATTTTACAAATGGATATGAATGAAGCTTTTTAGCTTTTGACCAAATTTAAAAAAAAATAAAAAAAACGAA
The DNA here is from genome assembly GCA_011634745.2 of Catotricha subobsoleta. Lineage (NCBI taxonomy): Eukaryota > Metazoa > Arthropoda > Insecta > Diptera > Cecidomyiidae > Catotricha > Catotricha subobsoleta. The sequence goes on from JAABKK020000214.1 coordinate 25,422, forward strand.
TGTTCATTCACCTTTTTCTATTATTATTTTCAATTTTAATTTTCTTCTTTTTTTTTGTAATTAAATAGAAATACATAAAACACAAATTCTCAATTCTTAGGTAATGATTTATTTATTCTATTAAATCGAAATTTAGAGTTCGGAGTAAAGTAAAATTGAAAATGTCAATTTTAAATTAACCGTCTTTAGACGTAACTAATTTGATTTTCAAATGCTATTGATTTATTTTTATTTTGTTGTGATTTTTTAATATCGTTAGGGCAATCAATTACTGCCAAATATAATACGAAAGCTGAAACTTAGTATTGACACGGAATTATATTTTAATAATATTATTTGAAAATTAATTTAAGCACGTGCACACTTAAATGGATGAAAATCCAACACCGGCGGTAGTCAGCACAAGACTGTGGCCTTTAGAAGATTTTTACTATTACTGTTTAATAGCTGTTTTCATTTTGTTAATATAGTTTTATCCCTTTTTGACAAATGCGTATATGACATATTTTCTCCATTGCGAGAATATGATGATATTCTAGGCTCGAAGGGATGTCTCTTTTCATCTTTGAAAAGCTTTTTATAAAAAGCTTATTTTTTAATGCAAGAAAGGGATAGACAGATTTATCGAAAATTGAGATAAGTATTATTTGGCTGTTTCATTTAGTTCCCATTATTTGGAACTTAACTAACCTGAATTTGAATTATAGCTGATAGAACGAAAAATATAAATTAATATTTTGTTGCTGCTAATAAGCTTTTACTAAGCAATAATATTTATTATGACTCGCTTAGCGATAACCGACACGATGATGAGAACACTTATTAATAGTTTAATTAACAGCAAAGTAAATGTGCAATACCTTTTCCAATTTATTGGCATCATATGTGCTTAATAATATATTACAGTCTCTAGAAATGTACCCTCAACAGTTATTTATCTGAAAACATTATCACCAACAACCTATTAAACATTTATTTTAAAATTCACAAACAGAATATTAAAATAAACAAAACCAACAGCTATTTGAAAGCATACATTAAATTCATAATGTTTCGGTTACGCTTGCTTCTATAGAATATGAAAATCTAACAATATCACATATTCTAATAATTTATTTCCATTTTACCTTTCTTAATGTAGGTTACGATAAACCATGTTATTTATTTATAATAAGAAAATTGGTTTGGTAGTCGGTTTTCGCAGAAAGGTCATATAAATATAAAATACATTGTGTTGTGTTTATAATATAGGTGTATATAGTAGGGTCATAGGGTCTACACCACACCACACAGTCTACCAGGTATGTAACAATGAATGTGTTTGATTTAAAAGTAGGTGTTTGTTGTTTTATACAGTCAACTTTAATTTTAATATCTAAAGCTATTTTGTTGTATTATTCAAAATTATTTTTAAATACAATTTCAAGTTTTGGGCTATTTTGATTGATGAGAACTTATTAAATCCCCTCAATCAATCAATATATTTTGATAGAGACGCATCAATATTCCTATTTTTCTGTTAGTAAGTAAGTACAATATTATCTTTCTTCTCTTATTATGAAATTGAATATTTATAATGTAGGTATTTCTATATGCAATATTTTCTGTAATAAAAACTAAAATATGCATGAACTGAACAATTTAGTTTCTTTTATTAACATCTCTAATTAAAGTTAGTGTACTGCATTATATTAAAACCGGCGCCGGTTAAAAAATTACTTCAATGCGAATAACGGAAAATATTTAATAAAAATTATAATTTCACTTTAAGTTCAATACAATTAACTGTCTAACTATAAATATAACTATTTACATTGTATCCCGTATTCAATTTCCATTCAATATAACGAAGTTATTATTTTCATCAAAAATTTTCATCATTAGTTTACATAAAGTTATTATGATGTATGGTTTTTATGTTAGATCATGAAATAAACGACACCAAAACAACACACTAGTAAATGGTAGATATGTTCTCAAATATATAATAATAGTTTCAACTATAATAAGTTCGAATATGTACATACGTTACGGTAGGAGTATACAATGTAAAATTCAGATAGGATATGAGTTCGTTTATAGGTACTGTTAGAATATGTATGCTTGCTTATAGGTATGTATGTATGGATATGCTTATATAGTTTTATCGTTGTTTATTATGCATTTCAATATTGCTACGTATGATAATATAATGTTCTTGCAACATTGTAATCGTATGGAAATTGGGCATATTTCATGTTTGTAGACAATATGCTGCTTCGAAATATGTGCGAATTGGAATTGAAAACAAAATATTAATTTATAATCATGAATTGTATATATATTCATATTTGAAACGAATCGATTTACGAATTCTAATACAAATTACTTTTTCGAAATATTTTACTATTTTATAATACGATACCCAACCAACAATTTCAAATTTACAATCAATGCACTTTTGCATAAATAATAATAAAAGTATAGTTTTTGAATAGACTTTTAATTATTTAAAATTTACGATTTAAAAATTTCAAATAAAATCATTTATAGATTTACATAAGCTAGTTATTTCAAAGTTATAGTTGAAAATGTTTAATAAAAATCATAATTATTTTAAAATTGATAGAAAATCGCTTAAGAATAACCATAAAAATGTTATAAAAATTATTTTTAATTAATTTATTTATTAAATTAACTATTAAATGCTATGAATTAAAATCTTATTAATTTTTTTTTTTGAACTCAGGTAAGCTCATCAATGGCAATGGCAATGACAATGCATAAACACAAATGCCATCTTGAAAATAATGAGGAAAATTTAACATCATATTTCAAAAAATTAAAATTACCAGCAACAAAGGGACATAAAATCGTAAATGCTGTGATTACGGGTGAAGACTTGGATGTTCCATCGACAACATCAATATTGAATTTAAACCTTGAATCGTTGATTAAAATATTTAATTATGTGGATCCAAATATAATAGAGTTATGTGACATAGCTCAGGTTTGTAAGGAATTTAAAGCACACGCAACATCAACATTTGCCAAAAAATATCGAAATTCACTCGATCATAATATGTATTATGTATAATGAAAGTAAACAAAAGAGGTTCTGTTACAAAGACACAACACAAATATTTGAAATGCTTTGGTCGATTTACTACTTACCAGAATATTTTATTTTTTTTGCTCTTTCTAATGAAACGGTTGAATTAGACTTTTTTTTTTAAATATTGCAATAAATATTTAATTAGTTTACAACTCGATGGATTTAACGTTAGCAGCATCAAAAAAACACTAAAAAGTATTCTGGAATATTTGCTAATTTAAAAGAATGAAAAATTCATTTTTTGTGATTACGATAAACCAGAAACAGAAAATGGAAATATTTTAGAATTTTACACTGAATTAGTGAAACTACATCTTGTAATTTACGATTTCAGTCAATTTGACGTTTCTTGCATTGTATTTAACCATCATTTCTAAACCTTAAATCATTCCATTTTCGTACTAGTGAAAACTGCGGATAGCTTTTTCGATAATTTTTTTAATAAAAATTCAAATTTAAAAGAATTTTATTATCATAATTTTACTGAAACTTTATCAGAAAAAATAATCAAATCCATCGGAAAGCATTTAAAATCATTGGAAACTCTAAAAATCTAATTCAAATTTAAAAGAATTTTATTATCATAATTTTACTGAAACTTTATCAGAAAAAATAATCAAATCCATCGGAAAGCATTTAAAATCATTGGAAACTCTAAAAATCTGTGCTTCGTGTTACAATTCAGATTATTTTAAATATTTATTAAAATAAAAAAAAATTAACAAACTTGTCAATTGGAAGTTTGAAAATCTACAATTAGTTTTAACGATTTAAGAATACTTCATTTGTATATTTGGGGTGGGGAATTCCAAACAAATTACTTGGACAACTCAAAAAAATTAACAAATTATTTAAGCGAATATGTTGACAACGCAAATAATTTAAAAGTTTTGTCAATACATTTTTTTGATAAATCTATGGCGTTATCTGAGGTGTATTTGAACGAAATGTTTTCCAAATTCATTAAAAAGTGTCACCAACGAGCCGACAAATTAAAATTAGTCGTTTCTATTAAAGGCGGTAATACTATAAGCTACATGAAAATTGTGGAAAATTTAATCTTAATAGTAACTGGAAATGATGAGTTTAAATTTAATTTCGGTGAAGACGGCGATGAAATTATAGAGAGAGCAAGTGAATTCGCACAACGAAAGTAAAAATAAAACTCAATTATGATGGATTTAAGACCTTCTTTTTTCAATTTGTTTTCTGTTCACATATTTTAAATTTTCAGTATTTTTTGAATTTAATTCATTGCTAAAATATTTATTTTTTTCTTATATCATAAATACTTATCTTTTCTTCAATAAATAATTGCTTTGTTAAAATATTTGCATTCTTGATGCTTTATTAATTACTGCCTTTTCATTTTATTCTAAACCTTTTCAGCGCATTTTCGTGATACAATGTTGAACAGAATCGTGGAATGGTATCGCTGGAGACAGCAGTCTTTCAATTATTTACTATCAATTATTCGTCCAATGAATTGGAATTGTAGATTATTGAATTCGGATATTGAGAACTACTACAACAACAAAAATTCACGTGAACATCAGTACTTTTTTCTTCATATATATATATATATATATTTTAACGCTTAATTAATAACAAAAACGAGAATTAATTTCATACTCATTTATTTTCATATTTTAAATTAATAAAACTGTCATTTTATAGACTTTACGAATAATAATAATTAAAATGTTCAAACAAATTTACTTTTATTGGAAAAATAAATAAAATATTGCTGTAAAATAAAAAGCCTTATTACAATATTATAACTTATAAACAATTTAAAAATCATTTATAGATCCTTTATATTATACAAGAATTTAAAAGCAACCCTTTAATAATTTGTAAACCTCTATATTTAATAAATCGTTTTCAATTCGTATGATTTATAAATTCCAAACAGTTGTATGAAATCTAATTATAATAATTCACATTTTTATTTGTTTGAAATTATTTTACATTAAGTGTGCAGGGACAAAGTGATATTTATCTAAAAGCTTAACTTTTCAAATGTCAAAGTCTCTCAAATTGGTTGAAATTTCACGCGTAACAAAAAATATGTTTTTCTATTAATCACGTTTACAATATTATGGTTAAATATTTAAATATAATTGTCTTGAAAAATGCAAAAAAAAATAATAAAGTTTTTAAATATAACAAAAGCTTCACGTGGCAATACCACATAGATTATATGGTAACTACTTCTCTGAGGATTTACCATTCTTTTAATACATAACACACTTTTAATCTAAAAATATTCGTTTCGAAATTCGAAATTTGTATATATTCTATATTAGATTTTTTGTTATGGACATTTATTTTAAAAATAAACGAACTAAATATGTGAAATCTTCGTAATTAAAAAAAAAAAACAAAAACATTTTGCCAATGAATTGGTACTCAACTACATTTAAGTTTGAGATAAAAAAATTCGAACCAATTTCCAAAATGAAATAAAATAAGTGAAACAAACTGACTCATTTGTGATAAAAAAAAATGAGTTCACATTTTGGGCAGCCACTTGGATGGATGGATACGTTGGGCGAACTGTATTATACAGTTTCTGCATGTAGGCCTCTGATTGGCCCATTATGCTATT
>JAABKK020000225.1:6623-67025 GCA_011634745.2 Catotricha subobsoleta
AATTAAGATTTCAATTATATTTTTCACAATGTTTATTATAGAAAATTTATTATAGGTACATTTTATTTCATTTCATTTCATTTCATTATTCAAAATTTTGTTTCGATCGGTTTTCCTGTTTTAAATAGACAAAAATGAAATTAATTCAATTCATAATTTTTTTTTATTTTTATTTATTTATTACTTTTTCGTTTCGATTGGTTTTCCTTGTTTTAAATAGACAAAAATGAAATTAATTCAATTCAGCAAAAGAAAAGAAATTTATTTATTTATTTCTTTATTACTTTTACGTTGTTGATATGCAATCGAGTATATTTTTTTCTTTGCTAAATGAGCAACCATTTTGATATTTTGTATATAAATGTCTCTGGTAAGGAATTTATTACACCAAGCATCTGTAATGAATAATTTTTATTGAATGAATGAATTCCAATATTTTTATGTCACAATGGGTCGTGTTTCACTAACCCGGTAAAACATTATTTAACAAGATGAATTGTTTCATTGCAATTTTTCCACCAGTACCACTCCAATTTAATTCTTGCAAAATGGCATCGGATAAGAGTGCTTTGATTGAATCGTGAAGTGCAACCAAATTCGATGGTCTCATTTTACTTAAATATTGAAACTAAAGGAAATTTAGATAAAACTTAGTAGTGACGAGTTCCATATCAAATCGATCAACAAATTTGCAATTTTCAATACAAACACCACCGATTTTGATTAGAAATTTGGCTAATTGGTTTACTTTTAAAAGAGAAAGTTTTCTGCATATTATTTTTTGTTTGTAATTATTACCGGAGAACGAAATATCATCGGTCAAGTGGTTCTCAAGTTATGATTTTTCAAAATATAGTCCTCAACGATTTTTGTCAATATTTTTAGTATTTTGATCATTTCGTGCTCCGGTAATAATGACCAAAAAACGAAAATGCAGAAAACTTTATCTTTAAAAACTAAAACAAAACAAATTTTCTTCAAAATCGGAGATGGTCGGCTTTTTAGCTGATTGGTTTCATATATGGAACTCGTCTCGTCTAGTGCAATAAGATTTTAAAGTAAATTTTAATTAGATTCTCTGTTATTACCATTTTAATCCGAAATTTTTTATCATTTAAATTGTATTCAATGTTTTCTATGTCCGCTTTAGTGAGTATTGGAAATTTTTTTTCAATATTAATTTCATTTTGTTTATCTGCATCTTCAATATATCGTCGCCTTGGATAAACATTTTCCTCATCATCCATTATTGAATTCAAATGTTCAACAAATTTACTATCCAATTGTACTTCATCCCACTGATCCATGCCTGAAATAAAAATAGTAAAACATTCATTTTAAATGTGTGTCTTGTGTGTTTTGAATAATAAAAAAAAGTAATGGGAATTTGGTTGTGTCTGTAGTTAAATAAACAAATAAAGCTAAAATTAAATCTAAAAACTTTATTTCATTCAAAAAAAAAACTATTTTTACAGAAGTACTTACAATATTTTTTAACACAATAAATTAAATATCTAAACAAAAAAATATTTTTGAATGGTTTCGTAAGTCATCCGTTACCATAAACACACTGAAATCATTGTATATTCTCTTAAATCTCAATTATATTATTAGCTAATCGAACTTGTAATTTTAGATGTTGTACAAAAACACGCTTAGTCAGTGAACTATTACACCAAGCACCTGAAAAATTGTTAAACAAAAAACAAAACAAAACAAAAAAATTGCATTTAAAAATAAGCTATAACGAAATTCCATCAACTGTTTAGAAATATAAATCACCTGGTAAAACATTATTAAATAAAACAAATTCTTTGAGAGCCATTTTACCGTCACGACCATTCCAATTAAATTCTTGTAGAATATTATCGGGAAATAAAACCTTAATGCTATTATAAAATGCAGTCATATTTGATGGTGTTCGTTCACATAAATATTGAAACTGAAAGATGAAAATAATTGAAATTAATTTTATTATTAATTATTATGTTGTTTTTTTTATTGATGAACGAACTTAAATCGAAATTATGTCAAAGACTTTATAATTACATACCATTTTAACTCTAAACCATTTATTGCTTAATTTCAAATCGATTATGTAAACATCTTCAACAGATTTTATTGGAAATATCGAATGAATATTGATGTCATGATCATCGATATCACTATCATCATCCGAAATGACTGAAAATCGTTAATATTATTAGTGTTTGTTTATTGGTTGACATGAAAATTGTTTCTAAATAATACTTAAATGCTATGGTTATTGCGTTATTTTTTTGGTCACAATCGAAAATACTTTTTAATTAGCAAATGTAAAAAAAATAATAACATATTTTTATTCAGTTATTTACCAAATCAAAAATTAATTTAACAATTTTTTTTACTGATAATAATTATTTTCGGACAAAACTTAATGTAGAAAAAAAGACCATAAAGAAACAAATATAGTATATGAAAACGATGATAAATATGATGATGATTGGCCTCATTTCTTAAACACGCTTTTAAGAATCACGACGGGCACGTTTTCTGCTTGTTCTCATATTTATTCTTGACTTCGTTTTCTTCAAATCCGTTTTGATAGCCGTTTCATAAATATCTCTAGTCAATTCATTATTACACCAGGCATCTGAAATTAAAGATAATTGCGAAATTTTATTATATTTGGGTTAATTATTTAAGGTGAATATTTATAAAAAATGAAAAGAAACAAAGGAATAGAGAGAGAAAACAACCGAATTAATTTTTTTTTTTACCTGGTATAACATTATTAAAAAACATATAATTTTTCATTGCAACCTTACGTCCTAGGCCACTCCAATTCAAACACATTTTCATTGGTTCACTTAGCAATTCATTTAATGTGGTCTGAATGGCTTTTTCATTGATTGGCCTTTTTTTGCTTAAATATTGAAACTGAAATTCATTTTAAATTTATGAATGAAATCTATGGAGAGAATTTGGTAAGTAGATCGATCAAATACTTACTAGTCGATGTCTGAATTTCTTATTTAATTTGATATCGGCTTCAAGTTTATTTAATTCTTTTACCCGCATCAGTGGAAATAATTCAGCAATCATGATTTTATTATCATTTGAGCAATAGTCAGATTCTTCTGTAATTTAAACAAAAAATATTTATAATTAAATGTTTATGTTTTGTAATCGTATCGGAAACTTAAGATTGATTAAATTTATATTACGTTTGTTTTTAAGCTCATTTAAAAATATTTCATGATCTTTGATTTGATTTTTGTTTATTATTATTCCTTTATATAAGAAGTAACGAATATAAAAATAAAAAAAAAAAATAATTATAATTTTGCGAAATACTTATGATAAAATGTCCAAAAAGATTGATATTAATATTGTTTTTTTTTTTCATAGATTTCTAAATTATTTTAAACCGAACCAAAATATGAATGAAATATTTGATTAATGTCTGAAATCACAATACAAATTTTGATTATATTTCTTTATTAATGACTTTTGTTTTATTAATTGTGGATCTTTTGAAATATAAAAGTAACATTTAAAATTTAATGCAAACGACCACTATAATTATAATAATGTAATACTAATTAAAATACTAATTAAAGTATAATCTAATTCAAATGTGTCTCTTTTCTATAAGCATTTCTTGTCTGTACTTTGAAGCGAGCTTATGATTTCGTTTATGCACTCTGGATTTAGTTAATTTTAAATCGTGCTTAATTTCCACTTCATACATTTCTCGTGTTAAGGAATTATTGCACCATGCATCTGAAATTTTAGGCACATACAATAAAAGTACATACATTATATTAATCTTCTATTTTGACATTTATTTATTGAATCAATGATTCAGAATTCAGGAGCAATACAGTACAGCTATAGATATAAAAGCTATTGCATTTTGGTCATTGTTTCAATTAAATGAAATCAAATTTTAAGTTATAAGTTGGTAAAACTTAAAAGGGTCACCGTAAAATAATGACCGAACATAAATGTCACTGTATTGCTTGCTGAAATCTGAAACCAACATCAATATTAATTACCAGGAATAACATTATTAAAAAACATATAGTTTTTCATGGCAACTTTGTGACCATTTCCATTCCAATTTATATCCATTTTAATTTGTTCACTGACCAAAGCACTAAATGACGATTTAATAGATTTCTCATTTGTCGGTCTGGCTTTACTCAAATATTGAAACTATGACAGAAAAAAACAAAACAAAACAATAACAATAAATAAAGAAACTGAAATCACAACAATTTCATATTTCAGTTTAAATTTCAAAATGATCATAGATTTCTATCAATCACTCACTCCGCCACTCGGTGAATTTCTGATACTTACCATTAAATATCTAAATTTTCTATTAATCAAACTATATTCCAGATTATCTAATTCGTCAACAGATAACAGTGGAAATATTGCCGCAATATCTTCCGGTGTAGTAGAATCGTTATATTGAGAACATTTTCTTGCTGAAAGTAAAAAAAAAAAAAAATGAAAACATTAATTTTATTTCGAAATATTGCAAATTGAGACATTTTCTAATGGGTATATTATTCATAAATCACATTTTAATAAAAATTAAATTTCTTTTATTTCGACAATTGTTAAATATTGTTAATGTTAAAGGTTTGTCGTAATTTAAAATTAATATTCTTTCCTAATTGTTTCGGATTCAGAAGGTGGTTCACAGTCAAATTTCATTCTGAACAAACTATTTTAAACTATTTTGCGAATTAATTTTTGCATATTGCCTTTGAATTTTGCTCAAATGATTGTGTTCATCGTTTATTATATGAATTTTATTATCTTGATCAATTCGTAATCTTGCCTTGCATTTTGTGACATTTTTCTTGGCGCAAACCCATTTTGTTCCTTTTGATGTGCATATAGATTTAGTGTAATCAAAGCCACCATGTAAAAGTTTCAATGCTTTTCGTTGACCAATTATGTAAATGGGTGATGTATTACCTACAATTAAAAATATAAAGTTTTAACAAAATAATAAAATGAATGAACTTGAACATAATGTTAAATGAAAGAATAAAAAAATATAATTGTCAATAAGTTGACAGTTTTATTCAGATCATTATAAATTTCTTATTATAAATGATAATAAAAACATATTATGTATATGTAAATGTATGTCAATTAAAATTAAAAAAAAAAGAAAAGCTGTCCTATTCAAAAATTCTGTATTGAATTGATGAATTTCAAGACTTCACTGCATGCATTTCATCAAAACATAGTTCACATATCCAATTACCACCTGGACACGATGGACAATATGTAATAATTTTTTTCATCGTTTTCTTATAATGTGGATCCGATTTCTTTTTAATGCACTCAACACAAAAGCCTTTGACACGAGTCCTCTTCAAAATAATCAAAGCATGTCCGTCGGTCGCTTCTTTAACCACATTTGTTTTATTTTCATCGTTTTTAGCTTTCAATAAACTCATTGATGTTAGCGTCAGTTTTGCAGTGGTTCCAGTTGTTTCCGTTATTTTCGTTGTTTTCGTTGTTCCCTTAGTTTTTGACAGTTGGCCCAGTTTCACAGTTTTTACGATTTCTATATTCAACAAATAAATAAAACAAAAATTTTAAATTAGTATAACATAAATTTCATACATATCGCGGATTAAAAATATGAATAAACATAAAAATTAAAAAGCCTTTATTTTTATTTCAAACTGAATATCTTTGTTAAATAGAAACGATTACATATTGATTAAATTAAAAGTAAAAAAAAAGTAAAATTAATTAAATTGCGATTTTAGTCTTTTTCTGTCCAAACAACGGCACTAAACGATTTCTCTCGTTTCGGCTCATGATTGTGTGTAAATTTCACTGCGGCTACATGTTTTCCAGATGTTTTCACTCTTGCTAAACATTTATATTTCTTTGCTTCTGCACAACGCCAATAAATCGTATTGTATGCACCATTAACCATGCCTCGCACAAACGAATAACCATTAAGCATTAATTGACCTTTTCGCGTGTAATAATATGATTGTGATATAATTGTATTATTGTCATTAGTTGCGTCTTGATTTGTACTCAAATTTAATGATTCGATGTTAGTTTCATTTTGCTCTATTATTAGATTTGATGGATCTGTGGGATTTTCTTGCTCTGACGATTCGACAATCAATGTAGTACAAGACGTATCATCAAACGATACAGACGACTGACAAATTATTTCCATGTCTTGATTCTGTTCATCTGAAAGTAAATTTTAAAAAAAACAAAAAAAAACGAATAAATATTTTAATTTTGAAAATGCTGATTTAAATTAAAGTCCAAATATTTAAGAAAACTCTTTTTAATTATTAAAAAAAAAAAGAAAAAATTGTCACTTTCATTTCAAAAGAAAATCGTTTTATTATTTAAATTTTGATTAATAAATAAACTTTTCATTTGTGACAATCAAATATTTTAAAACAGAAAGGAACTGAATTGATGATTTTATCGTTTCACATATATTCTGGTAAATTTATTTTTTCTTTGCCAATATTGCTTTCAGCACACCTTTCCTTCTTCGTTCTGTTGATAATTGATGATTATGATTACCTTCAACAATTTCTACATGATTACCATCCATTTTCGTTCTAGCTCGAGCTCGACACCCCAAAGGACGAGATTGTACACAGCGCCAATAAGTTGTCTCTTCTCTAATGTCGTGACGTGTAAATGGAAAACCATTTACGCACAATTGAAAATTTCCCTTAATACTACACACATACTCAATAACGTCCTTTGATTTTGATGATTTATTATCTGAAAGTAAAAAAGAAAAAAAAATCATTTAATTAAAGTGTGGTAAGCATTAATCCAAAAACAAAAACAAAAACTAAATTAATGCACACAAATAAGAGGCAATTTAAGAATTATAAAAATTTATTAAGTTCACAATAAATTTGTCTCGATTCATTTTAATATTTGTAATCGCTGCGGTTATTTATTAAAAAATTCAAGTAAATTCTGAATATGGAGGACGCTCATGATTATGTACAGATGTTGCACAAATAAATGTTCCATCAATTTTTGTTTTTACACGAGCTGTACATCTGCAAAAAGAATTTGGTTTAAATAATAATACAGAATGAAACATTTTACTGAACATTTTTTCATTTTGGTTTTCTCATTAAAAAAAAAAAATAACGGAAAACCATTACTTACTTTGACGCTCTTTTCCTGCAACGCCAATAGACTCTATCTGATTTATCACTGCTACTGTGTCGAGTATATAAATATCCGTCAACCGATAATAGTGTTTTTCCTTTATTATTTGTCATGTAATTAACGTCGGGAGCTGATATATACACTGAAAGCAAATGTAATTAATTTATTCAATTAATAATCATTGGTCACAATATTTTGTATAACGTTTATTAGTATTAACATGAGCAAAAAATTTATGTGAATTTAACAACAACAAAAAAAAAAGGAAGGAAAGAAACCGACAGTCTCGAATCTAAGAGTTGTTTATAATACGATTGCACAAAATAAAATATTTATTATTTAAATAATAATATGTAATAATAATAATAATAATAATAATAATAATAATATTATTCACATTAATAAGACAATATTTAGTTACTAATAATAAAATATTTATAAGATTAAAAAAAAAAATTATATATTTATTTATTTGGTTGACAAATTGTTGTCACTATCTGCATCTGCATCTGCATCAGCTTCAGCATCTAATTTCTTCTTTTTCTTTTCGGCATACAGTGCTTTTAAAACACCCTTTTTTCTACGTTCTTTTAATATGTCATGATTGTGTTCACGTTTAACAATTTCTAATTGTCTGCCATTGGATTTTGTACGTACGCGTGCATTGCATCTATTTTTTTTTTTTTTTTTATAAAAAAAACATTATTTCAGTTTGATCATCCGTTAAATACAAATTATTGGTCATATATATTTACTTTAATGGTCTGAATTGAACGCATCTCCAGTAAGTTGTATCTTCTCGTTGCCGATGTCTAGTAAATGGAAATCCATCTAGGCACAATTGAAAGCCTCCCTTAATACTGCTTACATATTCCACGGAATTCGGCAATGATTCTGAAAATATTTAAATATATTTAATCTAATACCGCAAATTAATTTTATGTTTTATTCTTATTATATTTCTTATTTACGAGACATTAAATCTAAAAAAAAAAAAAAAAAAAACCTTTTTATTCAAATTTACAGGAGTTGTTTAGAAAAAATTTGAATAAAATTGTATTTGGTAATTTTTTATTAATTTGTTTTCAATAAAGTGTTTAGAAGAGATTTTTCCAAATGTAATAGCAATAATTTGCAAAGAAAAATTTGAAATATATTAGATAATTTTGTCCAATTATTTTTTAAACAAATATATTTAATAATTTTATTGTTTATTTAGTATATAAAGAGGACAATTTAAAATGTATTCATTCCTTTTATTGGCTTCTCTTCTTTTATTATACATATTTATCCTTGCTGAATTCAAGATTTTTAAGTTTTTTTTTTTTTCTACTAAATTTGGAATAGAAAGAAAATTAATTTTTAGAGATATTCAAAAATTTATTAATGATTTCGAGAAATAACATAACAAATATATTTACTATAATTAGTTGATAATTACATTCATTCCAAATAACGTCAATGCAAATCGTCATAATATGTAAATACAAACTCTTCCAAATTCATTTAATCTCAACTGAAATATCAATTCATTTCAGTAAAATAAAATATTTCTAAGTAAATTGTGCTTAATAAATTGATGCTAATGGTTTTGAGAATAGAAGCAAAAATAGTTCTAAAAATATAATTTTTAAGTTTAATCTTTGTATTGATTAAATTTTTTATTTAATTTCTGATAAATTTATTACAAAAAAAATTTTTTTTTTTTTTTCTTATTTAGCAAATCTTATTTCGATTTTAACATTTTCGAAAATAGCCTATTTTATTTTTGTTGAAATAGTAATAAGTTTTTTTTTATTCTCTGTTCACACCAGATTAATCTTTTCTATTTTAGTTCTATTTGTTGTTATGTGTTGTGAAAGAAAAATATTTATGAAATTTAAAATCGTAAATAAATGTAAATCATTCACGTTGTTTTAACGTAAATCAAGATTCTTAATTAATTAAAAAAAAAAAATCAATACTTTATGAAATTATTGAAATGAGTGGACGAAAAGAAAATTGTATGTAAGTATTAAAGCTTATTTTTTTAAATTAATTGGAGTTTCATTAAAAATAATTTCATATTGATTTAATAATGTTTCCAATTTACCGCTGAACATTTGTTTTGTACTCATTTAACTTATTATTGACATATTTTTTTATTTTATTTTAGTTTTTTTTTTTTTCTTTTAATTTTAAACATATTCAATTTAAAGGAAAATAATAATATAAGACCCATCACCATAGAGAATAATTATATAATAAATAAAAATCGATTAAAAGGCACTATATGTATATTCTAGAATAAGAAATATGACAAATCACAAAATTAATATGTAATTTGTGAAGATGATTTGATGCCAATATGATAATCTCGCAACACAGAGTGTAAATTGTCATTTTCGTTGTCTACCTAAATTTAGTCCAATTGCAGCAAATCGCTGTTTCAATTTATCTTTAAGTGGCTGCCCAGATGATTGGCTTAACGCACTTGTCACATATTTTGTAACATCCGATCTAGTTTTAGATGCTTCTGCCAATTTTGTATTTAGCACAACCACATTTTCAGTTGGTTTTGAATCTTCATCGTCAACGGTGATCATTGTTTGGCGATTCATTATCATAGTTGAGGTTGGAATGAAATTTTGTGGTTCAACATCATGATTATGGATCTGTTCTAATGGAAATACCAGATTATCCTTAGACACAACCTTTGCTTCGCAACCACTCGCGTGAAACGCACATTTCCAAAATTTAAATCCCTTACGATTAAAATGAAATTCATAAGAATTATCATGCAAAGCAACTTTCATTCCACCAAATTTTGTGGTTAATAATTCCAATGGATACGATGGCCCATCAAGTAACTTCTCAACGTCTGACGATATTGGTTTTACAATTTTCTTGTTAATTCGTGGTCGTCCACGTTTTCCTTTTTTTGGAGGTTCAGGTTTTGATGATGGGTTTACTGCAATAACAAAAATTGTATTAGTTTTAAATCACGTTTCATATAATATGTATTTAATAAGCAAATAAACATTTAAAAAAAAAAATCAATTATAAATTGCGATAAATACGTTTTAACAGTTTTATTGAAAAAAATATTGAAAAAATTCATATGAAAAAATTCATATGTAAAAAGTTAGTCAAAATGATTAATTTGATCGGTTAATTTGTTAGTTCTATTCATCATTTGTGCCAAAAAAAAAATATCTTGAAAACATGTTTAAATCTTCTTTGGAACAATATGATTATGAGGTGCACCCAAAGTCCAAGCAGAATTGTCTTTCGTTATAATTTTTGCTGGACATGTTGAATTCTCACAACGCCAAAAATTAACACCCTGAGATTTAAAGTGATATATAAATTGTTGTCCATCCAGTGACACTTTTCCAGGTCCCAGAATCGTTGGCACATATTTAAATGCCCATGGCTGACCATTCATAATTTCATGAACATCGGCTCGTAGTGGTTTTGGATTTGCACGTAATTGTCCCGCAGTACGTTTAGATTTTTGCTGTTTTGGTTGTTGTTTTGGTTGCTGTTTTTGGGGTTGTGATATTTTGCGTGCAACCATTTTCTTTATCATCATCGGTTTATTTCCTGAAAAGAAATAATATTAATATTAGTTTAATTTGTACCCATGTTTAACAACATTATAATAAATAGATAAATAAATAAATGTACATCACTTCATGTCAAACAAATTTAGCTTGCAACAGAAAAACGTTTTCTGAAAAACTCAAGAAACTTAAAATAAAATGAAAACAAATAATTTGTAATGGTCAGCTATAGAATGAAGTTTATTTATTTATTTATTTCAATTTATGTTGATAATATATTTATTAAATATAGGAAACTTCATATAATTCATTTTTAATTTTCTTTAGCATTCGATGAGTTCGATTATGATTGTGTACGGGTTGAGTAATCGTTATTTTATATAAACCATTGTCTTTAAGTAGCGTCATGACTCGAGCTCTGCATGGCTCCTTACTAACGGATCTTGTTCGGCAGCACCAGTATGTTGTATTTTCTACCACATTATTTTTAGCGAATGTAAAACCGTTCACAACCAGTAAATTTTTACCACGTTGACCTTGTACTAATGACAGTTCCTGATCATCCAATGTATTTTCGGTACATTTAATGTTTGGAAAGGTAAAATGCCATTCTATTAAAAACAAACAAAAAAAAAAAAACAAAACAAAAAAATTAATAAATTAAATAAAATTTCTGGAAATATTATTATTTTTTTTAAAAAACAAGAATCTAGTTAAAAATTATTGAAAAATTTTCGAAATTTATATTTCAGTGACAATAATTCTAAAAAGTTAAATAATACAAAATACAAGATAAAAAATTACTTAATTAAAACCAACAAAATATTTCAATATTAATTTATTTATTTCTCATTTGAAATTTAGGGAAAAAAAAATTTATAAACATTTTTTAAAAAAATCAAAATAATTATTGCGAAAATTACTTAAAAGCAACTAACATTTGTAAGTATTCTTAAAAAAAAAAAAAAATCTTTTGAACAGTAAGCTGACTAAAAAATAGCTAATCTCTAGACTTTTTCCCGATTAATCGAATCTTGCTCCCATTGTGGAGAGTATAAGATGTTGAACATTTAGGGCGGTAAACTTCAACTCGTGTAACCCGAGCTTTTGATTAACTTCAACTCGGTTAAACTTGACGAAACCTCTGGTTTCAAAGCATGGGTTTCATGAAACCCTACTATTTATATGGGTTTCATGAAACCCATGCTTTGAAACCCGAGGTTTCGTTAAGTTTAACTGAGTTGAAGTTTATCAAAAGCTCGGGTTACCCGAGATTCGTGGGATACACGAGTTGAAGCTTACAACCAATCCGTTTTCAATATATATTTTTGATGCCTGAAAACATTTGTGTCCATCATTTAAATTATAAAAAAAAAAAACGTATTTTACTTATTAATACCAAATATTTATAAAGCAATCAAAAGTAATTTTCACAATATTTCATCATTTCAGTTTCTACTCGGCGATGTATGAAATCAAATCCAATCATTTAATCATATACGTTGTTGTTTTGTCAGTTAATTGATAGTTTTTCGAATTTAAATTCACATTTTCTTTTGGATGATTATGCGATATGTTTCGTTGCAAAAAGAATGTTTCATCGGAATCGGTTATTAGGCGAGCTTTACAATTTCGACTGCGCTGTTTCGCACAAACCCAATATTTACGGCTTTTACTAATTTTTGCACAAATATAAGAAAAGCCACCGCATACAATTTTTCTAGCGCCACGTTGTCCGGTCACATATTGAATTGTACGATCACTTTCATCACTAAACGATGATTCACTATATTTGGTTGCATCAATTAATGTGGGACTGGATGTAAATCGATAAATCTCTTGCTCTTGCTCTTGTTCTTGATCTGAAAATATTTTCGGAAAAAAAAAACAATTAGTTTAAAATATTTAGAATTTTTGTTGTTATCATGATGGGACTAGAGGTAACTGAAATAATGCTTGGAATAATTTGTAAGTTTTATTCTTGAATCACTCCGAATATATAAAATGCATTTGTTAATTATTTATTATCTAATTTATTATCAATTTTGCTATCCTGAATCTACGTGACATACACCAGAGGTCACACCCACAAATAAATAAATTTCAATTTAAGTCAATTGAAATTAAAATATGGTCTCTGATTTTGGCCATAACTTGAAAGAAAAATTGACAACAAATGTGTAATTAATTATTTATTTATTTCGATGTAAACCTTATATATATATAATCATAGCATATAAATTTATTTTGTTTGCATTATAATGAAACAGTAATGCGAATGTATTCGAAAAATTTAAATGAGTTGTTCAAAATCAGGTACATGATTATGATTTGAACCAGTTAAAACAACTCTTTTACTAAAATCATAGGTAATTACTCTGGCGCCACATCGCAATGAATTTAATTTAGAACAGCGCCAATATGTTTTCAGTTCATTTCCTTTATTACGTAAAAACGAATATCCATCGTGTACTAATTTTGGTGTTCCGCGCTTTCCTGGTATGAAAGTTAATCTTTTTTCGATGGCATAAGCTGTAAAAAAAGAAAGAAAATAAATTAAATATTAAGCATTTATAAATTTATAAATAATTTGAATGTTTTGTATGAGAATTGGGGAAAACTAAAAATATCAAGAATCATATTTTCTTATAAAATTTTAGTGTTTCGCAATTTAAATAACTTTATTTTAATGTAGAGCATAAACAAACTGTTAAAGTAAAAATATTACAAAACCCGATCAACTCTGAACCATTTTCAATGCTATTTTTTTTTTTTTTTTGTTATATATAATTATTTGTATAGTTACGGTATTTTATCAGGTATATGATTATGATGTGAATTACGCGGTTATCTCACATTAGTTCATATTGACTAACTGTGTAAAATACTCTCTCGCTCACACCCATAAAGAGACATGAGTAAGATACTTTTTTCAAAATTCTTGAGATACTTTTTATTTTGAGGATTGTAAGGGAAAGTACGGAGATAAGCAAGTAGTTCAAGTACATACTAAAATATTCTTCGGACGTCTACCTTTAACTTTGATGTACTCCACCTTTCTCCATTCTCCCGTTTGTATGCTTTTTGAAACAAAATCCAAAGTATCTTAACTTTGAAGTATCTCAGATACTTTTTTACTTAAGATACTTTTGTTTTTGTTTAAAAAAGTATAGACGAGAAGAAATAGGGAAAAATGGGTTACATTAAATTAAAAGGCGCCGATCAAAAGAGTTTTTTAATACAGGAACTATATTTTTATCTTCGCAATTGTTCTTACAATCTACAAAATAGAAAGTATCTTAATGTTTTAAAAAAAATTATCTTTTACCAAGTCTGCTGACCCATATCTATTATTACGTACGGAACATATGTTAGTCGATCCGAACTAATGTGGATGAGTCGACTTATGAAACCAATTGCCGCAAATGTAATGTATAAGCACCATTAAAAAGCAATTGTTTTGCTTATTTTATTAAAGTAAATCTTAAGTTTGGATTCCATTCACATTTCTTATTAATTTCTGAAAATAAACAATTGATTATGATATATTACAAATAGATTTAATTATGCAACGAAATGTAAAATATGCGATAAAAACTTAATAAATATTCTAGTTTTAAATTGATATTTACTTTATTATTTTAATTATATATTTTTTCTTAACTATTTATTTATTTTTTTTTTGCTCGTTAATATTTTTAATTAATAAATTATTTGGGCACATTTACATTCTGTTTGCTTTCTTTATTTTTTTTTGTGTGGCCAACATTTTTCCACTGTAGAATGTGAAATTTTTTTAATTTAATTCGCACAATATTTTATTCATTGTCAATAAATTGACTATAGTCCGGTGGATGATTATGTACCGGATGTGTCATACATATACGATTATTAGCTCGATTTGTAACAACTTTAGCTTTACACTTTTTCGATCGCATCATTGAACATCGCCAATATGTTGTCGTAAAATTACCCTTATTTCGTACAAATGAATAACCACGAACCACTAGTTTTGGTGTTCCACGTTGTCCGGACACAAATATCAAATTTTTTACCGGCTTCAGTTTTTTTTCTAACAAGAGAAAATACATTGAAATTAATTAAATGCGAAATATTCAAAAACAAAAAAATTTCAAAACACATTAAAATTATATTTGCTTGAAAAAGAATCCAATTTCTTCAACCAACCTTCCATTTTATCATTTTCATTCTTACATTTTTATCCTTAAAAATTAAAATTGAATAAAAAGTATAATACAAATAGAATAGAATTATTTTAATCCAAAAAAAAAATAAAATAAAAAATATAATATTTTGTTTATTTTCTTATTCATACTGTTTTTATAAAAGAAAATTGCACATTTTGGGTGATCCAACTCTGTCTGGTTCATGAATTATGATTATGTATTGGATTTCTAACAATAAATTCATTTGTAACTGCATTATTCAACGTGCTTTACGAGTATATGAAAAACCACCAAAATATTAGTTTTAATCCTTCTGGTTTTCGCCGTTTTGATTCTTCTGGTTCAACGAAAAGTTTTTTTTTGCCTTTCTTTCCCAGCATGTTTGTTCAGCGAGACGTTTTTTCGGCTTGTTGACTTGTTATGGTTATAGAGCAACCTAAAAATATAATAAAAAAAAAATATTATTAGAAAAATATGAAATATATTTTATTTTGATGTAGAAGGAAAACATATTGAATTCTCAACTATGTGGCTGATATTAAGTTGAATTGTTTTTTTGTTATTTTTCCGATTTAAAAATAATTATCAATGAAAAAATAAGTCAAAAACTATTAATTGTATTTATGAAAAGAATAAAATCACCAAAAATCATAAAAGAAAAAAACTAATTACTTTCTATTCACAATTAAAATCACAGCCATTAATTATTCCAGATAGTTAATTTATTTATTTTCTATTTGAAAGTCCCATTTCAAAAAAAAATAATAATCACAATTTTGCTATTTGCAGGTATGTTCGTTCCTCATTACATATATATTAGTTTTTAGGTCCGTATGGTAATTTTGGTCCCTGGGCATTGGTTCAGCGGGCAATTTTTTATTTTATTGAGGTAACAAAACCTAAAATTATAATTCAAAATAATGATTAATTAGGAAAATATGAAATATTTTTTATTTTGCTGCAAAAAAGGGAAAGGAATAAAACGAATAAAAGAAAATACTATAAATAAATGACTGTAATTCATGTTTATTTTACAAAAATCCCGTGGATTTTAAAACATATTGCTACAAATATAATAAACTTTATTAATTTTCTTGTATTTCGGATAAAAAATAATTAGCAAATGGTCAAATAACAGGTGAAAAGTTAATTTTTACATAAAAGAATGACAAATAAAAAAAACTTTTTACTTTATACTCATAATTAGGGGCAGCTTATATCAAATTACTCTATTTGGTTTATTGATATGCCCACTACCGAATCGAATGTTAGTTGCTTTTCTTGATCATCACTGGAGCATTCATTTTCAGTTTCTGGTTCATGATTGTGTTCTTGGTTTTTAACAATGACCTCGCGCGTACTGGCCTTTGTTATTAAGCGTGCTTTACATTTTTGATAGCGATTTCGAGAGCATAGCCAATACGTTCGATCCGAATTACTATTATTCCGAAAATATGAGTAACCGCCTAACATTAATTTTGGACCTTTGGTTCCACGCCGAAATGTCACAACATTATCATCCTCTTTGAATTCGTTGATTGTGGTAAATTCTGCAAATAAAACTAAAACATAATTTTATGATTAGTTAAATTTCATTAAAAAGTGGTTTAACAAAGGATAGAGGTTCGAAATTGAAATAAAAACACTGTTTGAATATTAACATGAAATAAATTTATATTTTATTTTATTTTTGCAAACGAATTTATAGATATTTTTTTTTCTTTCTAGGTTTTCAATTTAATTGAAGAGAAAATAGGTAGTTGTAGCACGTGATAGATCGAAATATTTTCGCATTGGTTTCAATAATGAATGAGATATACCTGAGATCGAATTATAGTAAAATGAAATCGTATTATAGAAGTGCTGTTTTGCTATAAATTACAATAATTTAGTCTATTTTCTTTGGAAAATCGTAGTTTTCATTAAATTGATGCTATATCAAACTGTCTAGGACTGTAATAAATGGTGTGATAATATAAACGTACCACGAACATAATAATTAGTAGACCGATTTTATTATGTGTTATTTGTTAAACTTATTTATAGAATTATTTAACAAATTAATACTTATTATATATTTGGAAAAAAAAATGAAATAGAAAAAAATAAAAAAAAAAATAACAAACAAATTTCTATAGGTCTTCCTGTTCCTTTTTCATATCTGAAAAACTGTATTCTTCTCTGTGACTATGCTCTGGATATGTAATATATACGTTATCCAGTGTATCAATAGTCATTAATCGGGCTTTACATTTTTTCTGTCGTACTTGTGAACAATTCCAATAAGTTTTCTTATTAATACGTTTATTTGGTATAAATGAATATCCATTGACTACCAATTTTGGATTGCCACGTTGACCAGGCACCGTACCCAAAAATTTCACAGCGTGTTTTCCAATTTTACGCAATACATTGAATGAAGCAACCGTATTGTAATTATTACTTGTTGAAGCTGTTGTATTTTCATACAAAGCCAATCTCGAGCATTCTAAAAAAAAAAAAAAAATTTTGAATTAGTTATAAATGGGAAAAAGAGAGTTAATCATATCAGATTGTAAAATTTTCTTGTAGTTTTTTTGTTTTTTTTTTTTTATCTATTTAACATTTTTATTGTAAATCACAAGACTTCAAAAATAAGAATTATTTTTTTATTAAAATGTTTCTTTATTAAAAATAAAATTGTGTGCACAATTCTCAATTTGTGGTCACACGAAAATTCATGTACGATATACTTATATTTATTGCTAAGTAATTTTTTTTCTTCTTTTTTTCAATTTGGAATGTTAACGAAAATATACAATTAATTCCAAATTAGTTATATTAGATAAGTACTTTTGATGTTTCAATGATAAGGCATTATTAACAAAATTAATTAATGAAATTTTACTATATAATATAGAAATATTAGTTTGCAAGAAATTTCCCATTTCAAAATTTATCGTTTTCAAACAGACTTGATAGATATGCGATTTTCTAATAATGTTTTTACAGAAATCTATTGGTAAGTATTTCTGAAATAGGTTTTCGTTGAGAAATTAATATAAAATTGCTATGAAAACATATCGCTTGATTCACAGACATCTTTTGCAAAATCTTTTATATGTAATAAATTCTTAATAATAATTTTTTTTAAAAATTAAAAACTTACAAAATAGAAAAAGTCAGTATGTTGTATTTGTATAATAGATTTTACAATGCGATTTTCAATATTCAATTAAAACCGAATAAATGAACTTAAATTTGAATTACTATAAGTTACACAAAAATATATAAATTTTAAGCGAAAATTCAATATAAAACTTATTTTTTTCTTTCATAAATGTTAATACAAAAACATACATCACCAATAATTTATACATATAACCCATTTTAATTTTTACTCTATAAAATATAAACAATATAAGACATTTATGTGCCAATTATCAATTTTCAAAAATCAGCAGTCTAGTCAGTACAATGAAAATATACAATAAACATTTTTTTTTTTTGTGAATAACAAACACCGTTCGACAATAAAAGTTTTTTCCCATCCGCATCAGAAATTCCACAAAAAAAAAATCAAAAAGTACATAAAAAAAACATGACTGTGTCTCTCGCCGTTTTGGCATATCAAATAATATATGGGTCATTCCACGCTGAATGCGCCTTTTCTGTAATGATAGTTACCGATATTCAGCATAATTGTTTTTATTACAATTTCTAAAATGTACTTTCAATTGAAAGAGATGTAAGTCAAAATTGTTTATCATATTGTAATGAATTATTTTGACTTAATCTCTTTTCCATTGAAAGTGCATTTTAGAAATGGCAATAAAAACAATTACGCTGAATATCGGTAATATCGTTACAGAAAAGGCGCATTCAGCGTGGAATGACCCATATACGCAAATAATAATTTTATTTCTTTTTACTACAGCTACCCTAAATAGGGGTCGGATCAAAAAACTTGTATAGACGAAATGAAGCGAGCATCAAAAATAATTACGATCTGCATTTAAAGTGTTTTGTTTTGTTTTTTTTTCTTAATTATTACCGCGAGTTTTGGTATATTTGAGGAATATACCATAATATAATTCCTTTAAAGCTTACATAATGCTTACTTTGTTCCACAGCTACTATATAAATCTATACATATATATATATAGATATTTTAATAAAAGAAAATTTTAAATGAAAATTTGTGCTTCTTATATGCCAAAAGTGGCGAAATAATTAAAATATAAAAACACTTTCCACAGGGATCAAACTCATTTTTGATGCTCTACATTTCGTTCATACAAAGTTTTTTGTATCGACCCCTATTTAGAAAGTAGCTGTAGTAAAAATTGGTAAATAAGTTTATTATTTACGTAGCAAATCGGCGAGACAGGAATATGTTTTTTTAAGCATACTTTCAGAATTTCTTTTTAGAATTTCAGATGGATGCAAACCCATGCAGAACAAACAGTATAATAATTGAATTAAACTATTTCACTTTAATTAAAATTAAAAAAAACGTATTTGACAAACGTCTAAAACCATAACGTCACTTCTTATGCTAAAAGTATTTAAATTAATATTTTAATCACGCTTTGGCATAGTTGGTGAATGCGTGTGCAAACTATTTGTCACCTGATAGCAACCAGTTTCATTAAATATTGTTATTCTTGCCCGACAATTTTTTAATTTAGCTTTATCACAAACCCAATATGTGGAACCTTTTGTTACTTTGCTGCGTAAAAAACAGTATCCATTATGTTCGATTTTGGTAACCAATTTATTTTTTTGAGGCACATGAATAAAATTTGGATGCTCATTTGAATTATTGCTATTAACGTTATCATCATTATTATAATGAAATGAGCTTGTTATCCACATTGAATCTGAAACAAATATTAAGAAAAAAGAGAATTATTAGTAAATTTGATTTAAACAAATTTAAGTTCTTTCGTTTTTTTCTTCTGTTTTTTTTTTTTTTAATTAGGATTCAGTTTATTTACTGATTATTCAAAGTAAGTGAAACCAAAAAAAAAAAAATTATAATACTTTCCGAATACTTACATCAAAATTGGAAGAAGATAAAACGGATTTTTATAGAATTTTAAATTAAAATTGAAAAAAGAAAAATTATTAATTTTGATATTAAAGTAATTTTATTTAATGCTCTTTCTTTCCTATTAAATCATATTGATGAAATTTTTGTTTGTTTGTTTGTTCTTTTTTTTTGTATTAGTCCTTAGTTAGGATAAGTTGGTTCATGTGTATGTTCTACAGTCGATGATTTAATATATTCAGTTGTGCCAAAATGTCGTGTAGTTATTCGGGCACGACATTTATATTTGTAATACATGGAACATTTCCATGTTCGACAATTTCGACCTGGATATGATTTTTCATTTGGCGTATATGTATTTCCATCGAATAATACATGTTCGGTGCCACGTTTCGATAAAATATATTTAACACCTTCGATTTCACCTTGCTTTATTTTTGATCCAAAAACTGAAAAAGAAAATGTTTTTTTTAGTTAATAAATTTAAAAAAAAAAAAAAAAAAAAAAATCTATTATAAAACAACACACTAATGAGAATTTTGGTAAGTAATTTCTCATACAAAGAAAAAAAATAAGAAAACTAAAATTTGTTTATACTGGAAGCCTTAGGGATTGCTATAGATTTATGTCATTTTTAAACGTTGTAAAGAAAAAATTGGTCATTTATTTAAGTAATCAAAAATATTTAATTCAAATATAGAGACATTTATTTTATATCGACCATTCATTCCACACGTAGTGTAACGTAAGTTACAATTTTTTTGTTTTTCTTCTTTTAAATCTCACATTCAAAATATCGTTTTAATTTTAATTGAAAAGTTATTTATAGCGTAGTAGTTATTCATTATATTAAAATACACAACTACGTTCGCTATACATTATTTCTCAATTAAAACTATAGTTTGGATGTGAGATTTAAAAGAAGAAAAACAAAATCACGTAACTTAACTATGTGTGTGGAATGGGGCCCATATTCTGCCGAAACTCGAAAATTGAATTATTTTTAATAATTAAATTAAAATTTGAATAAATTTATTTCACTCAAATCACTCTAAAAAAATATTGAAAACATGCTTACGTCTCTCATTTCATAACAAATATTTTTTGAGTCCTATTTTCGCTGCTGACGTGTTAACTAAAAAGCATGTCAAACAATCACAAAAAAAAAAAAGATTTTCTTTTCTTTTTCAAATTTTTTAATTTATTTTATTAATTTCCATATCGTCAGTAAACAAAATATTACTATTAGCTTTTGAAATATTTTGTTCATTGTGTGAATGCCACGGATTGGACAATTTAACCATTTCGATGCCATCAATTTGTTTTGTAATGGCTCTGGCACGACACCGTAACTTTTTGAACAAAGAACATCGCCAATTTATTGTTTCATTGAATGAACGATCTTTAACATAACTGAATCCATCATGAATTAACATTGCAGCTCCTCTCTGTGACTTTCCAAAGTGTGCAAATGAATTAAAACCTGAAACATTAAATAATTACTTATAAACATGGAAAAAAATTAACATTAAATTTTGAAAAAAACAAATAAAAATATATAGATTCAATACAATCGAATTAAATTGTTAATAAATACATTTAAAATTTACAAAGTAAGTAATTTATTTAAACGTTTGTACATTAAAATTTATAGATTTTTTTTAATTTTTTTTTTCTATTCATTCACTCAATTTTTACGAACTAAAATGATTTTGAGAGGCTACATTGATTTTATGCGTGTAAATGACAACAAATTAAAATCTCATTGATTAAATGTTTCTAAAGAAGTTTAAAAAAAACAAAAAATAAAAATAAAACCAGGTCTCATTACGAGTATATTATAAAATCTGAATTTAGTGAAAGCAAAAAAAATTGTTGAAATAAAACGATAAACAATTACAATTAAAATTTATTTTGAATCAAGAGGCTACGTCTGGTTACAATAAATAGTGTTCAACAAATTGTGTTTGTTCAATTTCATGTGAATGGTAGGGCTTTGAAAGTTTCACCATTTCACGACCGTCAACCACTTTTGTAATAGCTCGTGCTTTACATTTGCATCGTATAAAGTTTGAGCATCGCCAATTAATTGTTTCATTTGTTGAACGATCCTTAACAAATTTGGCTCCATTAACAATTAATGATCGTGATCCATGTTTCGAACGAACAAAATGAGCGATGATTTGAAAGCCTAAACCGGAACAGAAAAAAGAAAATCAGTTTTATTATGAGATTTTATGAATTTTTGCTGTTTTTTAATTTGAAATTAACATAGGCAATTATAATTTTGTATAAAATAAATCAAACAACGAAAAAAAAAAATATTGTTTTGTAAATGTTTAAATAAATTTTATTTCATGTATTTTAATTGGAAAAACCTATTCCAGTTTGTGTTGCATATTAAGCTTTTAAGAATAATCAAATACACCTTTGAATAGACAAATGTGTAAAATATCAAAGATTATTTACCCAACACTCTGCTATATGTAAAAATATGTATAAATAAACAGAAACAGGATAAATTTCAATTTGATTTTAATGTGAAATAATCGCTGCTTTCACTGTAAAACTTACTTTAAAGATAAAGAAAGAAAAATATGTGATAATTATTATAATGATTAACTTCAAAAAAAAAAAACAAATAAAATGAAATAACAGGAGGTATTAGGTACATAACTCTAACATTCTACAGTTCATTCTTGATAACAATTTATTTACCCAAACTTTACATTGGATAAAACCGACACATTTGGCACAGAATGTTTTTTCGGTGCACACGTATGTATTGGATTTGTTACTTTAACCATAATGCGTCCTTTAATTTTCCGGGTAATTGCACGTGCCCGACATTTATTACGAAAATATGCACATCGCCAATTTGTTGAATCGGTATATTTTCCATCGCGCGTAAATTTTCGACCATCATAAAATAGGACATCGCTGCCACGCTGTGATTTTCCAAAATGTGCATATTCAGTAAAATCCATATCTGCGAAATATAAAGAAAAATTCGAAATAATTATATAATAATAAATCAAATCCGGATTTCTGGTAAAATCATCAAAAACTTTAGTAAAAAGTAAATAATTATTTATATAATATGAAGTTAATTACCGATCATTAAATTCTCAGTTCGATATCGTCTGTCGTATGTACATTCTAAAATATATTGAAAATAAGAGAAAATGTTCGAATTAGTAAATTCATTAACAATAAAAACTTAACAAATAATGAAATGCAAATTGAATTCTTTTATTGAGAATCTAATGACTGCGTTTTATTTTTAATTATACAAATATTGATTGATTGAAATTATAATTTTATTTTCGTATAATTTTATTTTATTTTTTTTATTTTTCAATTAGATTCATAATGAATAATAATTTTATAACGATAGAAAAACAAACTGTGTGCGATAAAGGAGTGATTTTTGAAATATAATTTTGCTGTAATTGTTTATAGTTTTTGTGTGTATGTGTGCGTATTGTTTTTTTTTAATAAATAAATGTAAATATTAAGCTTCCACTTCTTTTTTTTTTATTGACAAATTTGTTTTCCAAATGCAGCATTTTAAAGATATTCCATTTCTCAGCGATCTATAAAAATATTTTTTCTAGTTTTAGTTTAGTTTATAAACATTCTTAGAATAGAATCGAATTTAAAAGCAAAAAAAATGAATACCTTTAGAAATGTGTTGCCAGTTGCCACAATGAAAATTAATAATTTCTCCTTATTTTTTTTTTAAAAAAAAAAATGTAAGATTTTTTTCAACTTTACTTTGAATATAATTTATAATTATATTATATAAATAAACTTTTAAATGCAGATCTCAAAATTCCTAATCAATTATTACTTGAATAAACCAATCTTTTAAACATGAACCAGACAAAAAAACAAAATAATTCAAAAAATTTAAAATAAACACAATTACATGCAATTAAAAACTAAAAATGTTAAACGAAAAACGATATTAATATTAATAAAGTGTCACAACTTTAAATCAGCAATTTAATTGGCATTGATTTTTTCAAATTGTGGTGGATGACAATGATGTCGATAAGACAATCGAACCATTTCAATATTGTTGAAAACTTTTGTAATGGCACGCGCTTTACAACGAAATCGACCACCCGATACGAAGCCACAGCGCCAATTTGTCGAATTTAAAAAAACTTTGTCCTTAATAAAGCGATGGCCCTGATGAATTAAGTTCACTTTCCGTTTTTGTGATAAATTAAAGACGGCCGCCTCAAAATAACCTGAAATTGATAGAATAAATCAAATGATTAGTATAATTGTTTATATATTTGTTTTTTTAAGTTTTATATTTTGCGCTGTTCACAATAAATAGCTTTTATAGATTAATGTGGGCAGGTTTGTTCTTATTTTTTTTTTTTCTATTTATATGAAAAAGAAAATCGATTTATTTTTCGTTTTCTTCGATTTTTCTTCTTTTTTTTTTTGTTTGGATTTTTTTAGATTTGATTGATTTATTTATATTGAAAATAACAGAAATGAGCGTCGAAAATATATAAAAAATTACAAATAATTTACATATAATTATATTAATATTTTTTTTTATTTTTAATGATTGATTCTTTGATTAAATCAAAGTGTACAAATTATCAATCATCCACGAGTTTTTTTTTTCATTCTTTCAAATCAACTCGTGAGTGCGGGTAAACTTCATAGAGGATTGTGAAGAAAGTTTAACATAATCTATTGTCAAAAATATTATTAAGAGTAAAATCTCTTTTCTATGCCATCAATTTTATTTTAAAATAACTTATTGTAATAAAAGTTGAAATTTTTCACAGTAAGAGGAAATAACAAAGAAAAAATCTGGGATCATAAATTAATTATCTTACAATCTTTAGTTATGTAGTAAATAGCTTGCAAGCCGTGCTATATCCAATCAGCAAAAAAGTGCGATTAGATAAAAAAAAAACTGTTGCTAGATAAAAATTTCTTAATTTAAGACATTCTCATTTTAATTTTAAAAAAAAATGTACAGCGATGTAATTAATATCGTAATCGTCTAAATATGTTTTTTTTTTTAGAAAAATCAATTCAAATTCATTTCAAAAATATTTAAATTAAATAAACAACAATTAAATTGATTTTAAATGGATGAACAAATAAAATAAAAATATCGTTCATGCGTTGTTTCCGAACTAATTTTTTTTTTTTTTAAGTTCGTAATCTTAAGCGATCTTTAGCCAGATTAAACCATTTCTTGATGACATTTTCAGCTTGTTTTGTTCCTCCTTTATATAAGCGTTGTGAACATTCTACATAAG
This sequence comes from Catotricha subobsoleta, assembly GCA_011634745.2. NCBI lineage: Eukaryota > Metazoa > Arthropoda > Insecta > Diptera > Cecidomyiidae > Catotricha > Catotricha subobsoleta. Next base: position 31,879 of record JAABKK020000225.1, read on the forward strand.
AAAAAAACGCAAATATATTAACGAATCTCAATCATTTTAAAATTTAAATTGCACATTAAAATTTAAATACGAACCAATTAAGATTTGAATAATCTTAAAATTCATAATTGGTATATTTCCTTGTAATCCATTCCACGAATAAACCGATGCTGCTTCATCCGTTAGTAATTCTCGTAAATTTTGTGTGAGAAATACATTCATGTTATTTGATTGGCAATTAGAAAATTTATTTTCTAATTGTTTAACCATTAGTTGATTCTTGCTCATTTTACAATCACTTTCTAATATTTGAAATGATGCAGGCTTTTGCAATGGAAATTCGGGCAATAAATAAAATTCATCGTCATATTCCAAATATTCATCGTTTGTGGCTGAAATTACAAAAAAATAAGTTATTATATTAATTTTATGTTGAATAGAAATATGAATTCTGTAAGTATAGAAATATTTCCGATTTCTTTGTTAAACGAAAAAATTCAACGTCGAATATTTTGTACCAAAGGTCATCTCGATATAAAAAAAAATGGCTAAGAGCCATTTTATGAACCGTTTTGAAGTTGAACTCAATTTAAACTAAGTTTAACTTTACAGCCAGTTTTTCAATCGAGTTTAATGTTGCTCTAAGGGCCATTCTATCAATCAAGGTTTAACTTTAAGCGATCAACATCGGGCGTTTAAGTTTAAACTCAGTTTAAGCAAAAGATTTTATGAGAAAAACTAGTTTAAATATGATTGAAAAAATGACATAAAATTAAAATTAGTTTAAACTAAAAATAAAATGAGTTTAACTTTAAACCGTGTTTAAACTACGATTGATAAAATGGCCCTAAGCCGTTAAAATTTCGTTTAAACTGAGTTTAACTGAAACGCCCGATGTTGGTCAGTCAGTTAAAGTAGTAAAATTAAGTTTACATTAAACTACGATTGATAAGATGACCTCTCAAATGTACTATATTTTAATGAAACAAATGATTATATCAAAAATAACCTTATTATTTTTCTTTTTCTTATTTATTTTACACAAATTACTTAATAACAATCCTGAAATCATGATTCATATTTTTTTCATATTTTTTTTTTTTTTTTGCTGGCTTTTTTGATCATATTAAACGAAGTCGTATATCTGAAAATGTTCTGTATTTTTAATCCAAAATAGAAAATAGTTTTCAAAAATTTTTCTGAAATCGTACATTGGCAAAATTAAACCATAACTTAATAATTTCGATGACAGATTTCTCGCGTGCACGTTTAAATTTGTTTAAAGTGCATTCTGAAAACAGAAAAAAACAAAAAAAAAAACAGATTCATTAATATGATAAAAATATATAAAAAAAACCATCAAGAACATTTATTTACCCTTTAAAACTTTGATGATAAAAAAATCTTTAACGGCCATTTGACTGTATTCACCATCAGACCAGAAAAATTTGCTCGCCGCAAAATCTGTAATAACCGATTCTAAATTATTGCTGATAAACTTTTTTAATGTATTGGATTGGCAGCTACAAAATTTACTCCTTAATTGCGTAACCATTAATTTATTTTTAGTCATTTTACAATTACTTTCAAATGTTTGAAATGCGATTGGTTCTTGTAACGGAAAGTCTGGTAATAAGCTAAAATTATCTTCGAATTCCATGTATTCATCATCGTCTGTAGCTAGGAGAAAAAAAAAGAAGAAGAAAACAATGAATTGGTAATTAATTATACAAAAAATAAAAATATATATTAATTTGCTTGAAATATTGATCAAAGAAAGCACTCGAATGTCCAATTTATTGTATCCAAAGTCGTTTCGGTGATAAATCATTTCTGAATTTGATAAAAACGAATAATGAAAACGAGAATAATCTGTAACCATTATTTTATTTTTTATATACAATTTACTTAATTACATTCCCATTTTTTTATGATTACTTTGTTTAATTATATTTCTAGTTGTGTGCAATATAATTTTTCTATTCAATTGGATGTTCGTTTTTGAAACACTTTTAATAATAATTAATATATATATATTGTAGTTGTTGCTTGTAGGTATAAAATAAAATATAATCTTTTTTTTATTTGTACAAAACGGTACTTGAGAAACTTTTTTTGAAACGCGAATTGGCAAAAGTAAACCAAAGTTTTATTATTTCGATGACTGATTTATCGCGAGCACGTTCAAATTTGCCTAAAGCGCATTCTGAAAATAATTTAAAAAAATTGATTTATTATTAAAAGTAAAATAAATGAAAATTGTACTAATTTTTGAATAAAAAAAAATTAGTTTCGAATGATAAATATATATTGTCGAAGGGGTCGTATAGCAAAATCATTTATTATTCATTTGAGCGTGACCAAAAGTCTTAGGAGAACAACTCTCTCTAGATTGTCATTACTAAAGACATTTTGGATTGTTGTTCTCCTATTGATGCCTACACCCTCACTATAGATACTTAAAATACAAATTTTCCAGTTATATAAATATCACCTTCTGACTACTCAATAAAAACAAAATTAAAATACATTTTTCATTAATAAAATTATTCAATCATTTTTTTTTTATATAGGTAGAGAGAGGTCAGTGGGCAAATCATGCAAGAAGAAAAGATGCTTTGCAGAAAATTTAGTGAGGGTATAAAAAAACAAGTGATTTTTGCATACAATTCTTCGTACAAAGCAAAAATAATATCAGAAAAATTTACCTTTTAAAATTTTTATGATTAAAAAATCTTTAACCGCCAGTTCTCCATATTCACCAGACCATGAAAATGTACATGCTGCATAATCTGTAATAACTGACTCTAAATTAATGCTGATAAATTTTTTCAATGTACTTGAAGTGCAGCGATTAAATTTTCGTTTCTGTGCAAAACAAAGAAAAAAAACAAACATTTTATTCAAATATTTAGTATTATTTTTTTAAAAATAAAATAGGCAATTTAACCAAAAAAAGAAAATAAAAATAAAAAATTGCAAAAACAATCACAAACGAAAAAAACAAAAAACAAAAAAAAAACACACTAACTAATTGGTCCACAATGACTTTGTTACTTCTGCATTCATACTCAAATATTTGAAAATTCTCTGGTGTGCTCAATGGAAGTTGTTCAATTTTCGTTGGACGCTTTCGGGTGAATGGTTTTTTGAATGCCTCATTTTTCCGGGATCGTTCCAATTTTGATGCAACTGAACAATAGAAATTATAAACAAAAAAAAGAATTTTAGTGACAAACATTTTAGTCCAATTCATTTGTTAATTAATTTATATCAATATAAATTTGGAAATGAAGAAAATATTTTTAGATAAAAGTTTTATGTTTTTATGTTTTTTAGTTCACATTTATTTTATGAAAAGAAAGAAGGAAAATAGTGCACACTGAATGATAGTTATAATGATTTTTTTTTTCGTTTTTTCGATCTGCGCGTGATTTCACATTATTTTTATTTTTTATAACTACATATTACATATTTGAGTTAACAAAATATTTCACTTCATTTTAAAACACCTAATGTTGTGAGAGCATTTAAATAAATTAATAAAATTATAAAATAAAAATGTTTATTGGTAATTCAATTCATAAAATAAATTCATTAATAAATTTAATACGTAATTAATTTATTTAAATAATTAATATTATCTTCAATTTTGATTTCATGTTCATGTGTATGCTGTGTTCCAGATAGACGAACGGTAATATTAAATGGATCTTTGGATGTTACTACTGTTGCACGACAACCATATTTAACATATCGAGAGCAACGCCAAAATATATTTTTGGCACTCTGTCGATTTTCGACATATTTGTAACCTTCGTACACCAACATATTACGACCGCGTTGCGTTTTTGTATAACGTAATTGGGTATCATTTGACTCATCGATACCTAAAACAAAATAAGGTTTTTTTTTTTGTTGTTATTAGAATTAGTGAATGACAAAAAAAAAACTATTAAAAATACAAAAAAATACATTAGAAAGTTATAAAAAAAAAACACAGAAAATCGAACAAAATAATGGAATAAAATTAAGTCATTACAAAAATTTGTTGTTCTTCATTTATTTGAATCATTCAATTTATTATTTCAATTATAATATTATTGCGATCAATATATATACAGAAACAGAAACACTTTTCACAATTTTTTTTTTTATAAATATTTTCAGAACCCGTTCGTTCCGTTCGCAATAATTTTGATATATTACAATTTAAAAACAAACAAAAAAAAAAACGAAACGAAACGAAAAAAAATTAACCATATAAATAAAATAAAAGTAGTAAAACGATGCTATATTTATCCAATAACTGGGTAATTTATAAGCTGAATAGTAAAAATTGTTGTGTCTCAACTGCATCGAAATCAAACAACAATAATAACTTTCTTTTTAACATCTAATGGCTCATGATTGTGTTCAGTTTGTCGCACAATTATCTCATTAATTGTATGTATTCTGGCATGACATTTTATTTTCGATGTATATTCAGCGCATCGCCAATAGGTTTTATCCTTAACATTTTTTTCACGTACATAAAAGTATCCTTCGTAGGTCAATTGACATTTACCTTTTTGACTGGACACATAATTTAGGCGGCGTCGATAATTTTCTAAAAAACAAAAAACAAAAAGAAAAAAGAAGAGAAAATTTAAAATTGTTTTTATTAGTTATTTGTATTTTGTGTAAGTATTGAAATGTTCAACTAAATAATAAAAGATATAAATATGATTTTTTAATCAAAAGCTGAAAATTTTTCAAGCAAATAAAATACAATTACAATCGATCGTTTGTAGCTTTAACCATTTTTTTTTTTATTATTATTATTATTTTTTCTTCATTTTCTTTAATATCTGGATTTAAATCGTTTTTTTGAATGAATTTTTTGGTGAGTGTTTTGATTACTTTTTTCTTCTTTTTTTTTTCGTATAGTCTGAAATTAATACTAAAGGATTTTTTTTTTGTTTCATAAGAATCTATTTACTCTGCTGCTTAAATTTAAGAGACTGAAGAAATTACAAAATCTCTAAATAATTTTAATATGCTGAAAATACCAATTTACAATAATATTTATGGTAGGAAAACGGTTATCTAACGATGCATACATTAATAAAAATAAAAATAATAATAATAACAATAAGAATAATATTATTAAAAAAAAAAAACAAAAAAATAATCAAAACATTCACAACACATTCCACACATAAGTGCGTGCTGTTTTTGTCATTTATACTAAATTAAATATGAATAAAATTAAAAACACAATTTTTTTTTTTTTTAATTGAATGATTGTGGCTGATCTTCTGTGCCCAGAACAGATTCTTCAACTAATGTAAATTCGGTGAATATTTCCGGTTTTGGAAAATATTTGCCCCGCTTCAATTCAGCATGTACATGATCACCTTTGTTAACAACGAACCGCGGTGGTGTCTCTTTATACATAATGATTCGTGCGGGACATTTCAATGATTTCGTGGCCATGAAACTGCAACGCCATAAGATTCGTTTTGAGTTTTCACTCATCATTAAATATCGTATACCATTTGCGAGTATAGCTGGACGACCACGAAGTGATTGCGTATAATATATTTCCAGATCGCCTAAATGGAAAAAATGAAAAAACAAAATTGTTTATATAAATTAATGGATATTTCCGGATCTTTGTTTGTTTGTTTGTTTTTTTTTTTAGGGTTTTCTCTTGAAATAAAGATTATAATCAGGGATTTGTAATAAAATTTGGAGAAATGTTATTTCTTATTAAAAAAAAAAATAATTAATAAATAAATAAATAAAATAAAATGAACGTAAAAGAAAATAAATCTTAAAATATTGTTTTGTTTTTTGATTTTTTGTTTTTTTTTTTTTTTTGTTTTCTTATTATTTGAACTATTCACTCTTTATTAAAAATGATTACAATAAATATAAAATGAAAATAGACACTAAATTTATTTGCACAGATACTACACGCACACAAGAACATTCATACACAAACACAATACAAAAGAATTGTGGTGAGTTGATTAAATGAAACCAACGCACAAGTCTAACGTTTTTTTTTTCTTTTTTTCTTTTCATTTGTCTAAAATTAATTCTAAAAATTCAATGGACATTTTTTTTTTAAATTTTTTTTTTTTTACAATTCACACACACACACAAATTCTCTCATACAGCCAATTATAATTTTTTTTTTAAATTTATTGTTTTCGTTTTTTCTGTCTTGTATGCAAATGAATATCATTTAATACAACAACGCGTGTATTTTCTTCTTTTGTTGTAGCCACCGATGCTGGACAATTTGATTTAAAATATTCGTGACACTTCCAAAATCTAAGCATTTTATTTTCAAAATCCTTGAAATATCGATATTGATCAATGAGCAGTATTTGTTCACCATTTTTCGATGTTGTGAATTCCACTTTACGATCTTTCCGACCTGCAAAATAAATAATTTATTAGAATATTGGTATCGGTTGCAATTTGTTTTTTTTTCGTTCATAAAGTTTTTCAAAATGTTTGGCTACAAAATGACAAAACACAAATACAAAAACACATTCTCTAGTATATTGAAATATGAATAAATAAATCAATGAAAATTTTTCATTATATTTAATGTTTGAAAAATGGTTAAAATTAAGAAAATATTTTATTTCTCTTAATAAATAGAAATACAAAAAAAAAAAAGAAAAGAAAATCCATTCGAAAAATTAAATTAACAAATTATGTATTTTATGTATTTTTATGCTATAGAAGAAAATTTAATCATAACGTCGTGTATTTAGTAATACGTCTCGTTTACGACGTATTTCACATTCATCATTATGGGCACGGGTTGTATTTATGTGATAGACACCATAATTTAGTTCTTTTGATACAGCCACTGAACCCGGACACTTGACCGGATTTTGATAGTATTTGGTGCAACGCCAAAATACACGCTTTGAACTTTCTCGATTTCGTACATAACGATTATGATCTAAAACAAGTATTGGATTACCACGGGGTGATGTTTCATAGAACATATTGGCCGCAACACCTATTGGAAAAATATTAAATTTATTTAATAAATATTATCAATGATTTTTTTTTTTTTATTTAGAATTTAATCTGAATGGAAAGAAAATTTCATATGAAATATGATTTATTTATTTTATTTTGAAATGATTTGGTTTTTTTGTTTAAATTAAATGAAAATAAAACGAAAATATTCTAAACCTAAATCGATATAAATTTAAAAAAAAAAAATTAAAAGAAGAAAATCATAAATATGTACGTATTACGAATTATAATTTAGAAATTTTTGCAAATTTACGTAATTATAAGTAAATAGTTTTTATTTTATTGTCAGAGTGCAATTTATATGCCTAAAATTTACATATAGCTTCAGAATTTTATGTAAATAGAAAATTAATTAAACATTTGGATTTTCTTCGTCAATAATATATTCAACGCCATCGTCATAAAACGTAAGTCCAGTTTTATTTCGGCTCTTTAAGTTTCGTTGACGTGGTGTTTTTTTTCTTTGAATAATAATTGGATGATTATGGTCTCCTTTCACTTTGACCACCGTATTAATGCCGTTCACAAAATCGGTTACCACTTTTGCACGACATTTTCGGCTACCCTAAAATTCATTTTAATGTGAAATTAAAAAAAATAATCAACAAAAACACTTTTTTAATAGATTCGAAAGTCACAATATTGAATATTTTAATTACTTTTCGACTGCATTTCCAAATGGTTCGATTCAGTGTTTGTGCATTTTTTACATATGTATATTCTTTGTACAGAAGCTGTATGCATCCTCTTTGGCCCGTTGTATACTCAACTTTTTCCAATGGTTCTAAAACAGAAGAAAATAGTTTTTTTTTCAATTAGTTTTATTCAAAAAATATAATTCCAAATTTTGTTTGTTTTTTTTTTTTTTTTCTATAAATTATTGCTTTAAAAAAAAAAAAAAAAAAACTTTCGCGTTCGATGAAGATCAACGATTTTGGATAATAAAACTAGTTTTTTTTAGGATTATTGGAATGTAATTGGGATTGAAATTTGTTTCAGCTAACTGAAAGTTTTATTCATATTATTAATTTTTTAAATCGATTTTATTTAAAGAAAAGAAGAAAAAAAAAACTTAATCTAAAAGCAAATGAAAAGAGCATTACGACGTTAACAAAATTCTTAAGTTTTAAGCAGTATTCGTTTTTCAAATCAATAATTAAAACTAAAAAAACGAAATTATTTATAAAATTTATTTCCAATAAAAAAAACATTATAACTTAAAAACACCGTCTGGATGATTTGTTAGTAGCGTTTAAAATTTACTTGTTAACATTTTTAATTGTTTGTTTGAATATGATGACAATGTTCATGTAAAATTTTTAAATCAGAACTAATTTCATTGACAATTGCAATCGTTGGACATTTGTGTTTATAATAATAGCTGCATTTCCAATACTGTTTTCCATTTCGTTTGCGATTTCGAAAAAATCTTATTCCATTTATCACAAGTAATTGCCCACCATTTTTCTTTGAATTTTTATATTCAACGTGAGGATGCGACAGCACATTTATGTATTCCGTTTCACCTGCAAACAATAAACAAACAAAAAAAAAAACAGTAAATTTATAAAAATATTCAACATAATAAAAATGTGCAATTAATAGACGCAAAAAAACAAAAAAAAAAAAATTAATAAAATTACTATAGAAGAATTTGTTTTCGAGTCAATTATATCTATATATAAATGTGGTATTCAACCGAACACAAATAAAATAAAACAATACAGGAAAATAATATCATTTATTATTTTGCATGTTTTGCATTTATTGAGATAATTCATTTTAAATTCTTTTATAAAAAAAAAAAAAAAACAATGGAAACATTTTTCAAATTAATTATTAAAACACCATCGTTAAATAAATATATTTTCTCGCTGTTGCTATTTTCAAATGAGTAAACAATTTATTAAAGCTTCATCGTCATCATCATTATCATCATCAGCAAATCCAGGATCTGGTCGGCAATCATTATGTTCACCCTTTGTCAAAAATATTTCATTTGAATGTTTTCGTTTTGATGCACGAGCCTTACAACTATTCCGGAAATTAGCACATTTCAAATAAACGGTGGTCGATGATTGTGATGCAATCACAAAACGATAACCATTTACAAAAAACTTTTTATGACTTGACGATCGCTCTTTTTTCAGTTTTCCTTTTAGCATTGATATGGATGATGGTAGTTCCAAAGAATCTGTTTTTTTTTTTTTTTTTTTTTCAAAAAAAAGAAGAGATTTTTTGAATTAGTTTTGATGTTCATGATTGTTAAATTTGTAAATAAATTTGAATTATTAGATTCGATAAAGAAAAATTAATATAAATTTTTAAATCTATTTTAAATAATTAATTTTTATTTTAAAATCTTATGAATCTAAAAGTGACACACATTTTAGAATAAAATAGTTGTTTCATTACAAATAAATGTTAGAAAATTCTTAAGACATCGAAAATAATAAATAATTTTTTACATTAATTGGAGTTTTGTTTATTTCTCAACTAAAAATAATTAAATTAACAAAAAAGGAAGATTATGTCAAAAACAAGCAGATTTTCTTTTATTTATCGGATATTAAATTTATGTCAATCAATAAAATTTTTACATTTTTTTTTTTGAAAGTTGAAAACTGAAAACAATGTAAAACCAAAAAAATCTAATTCAAGATACCCGAATTAAAATCAATTAATTCGACTATGTTACTCGTCGAATCGTGATTGTGAACATTTTTTATATAACACATTTCTGCATCAAATAAATTGGTAATTGCTCGTGCCTTACAACCGTTATGCCATTTTGTACATTTCCAATAAACCGTTTTTCCATGAACATTATTTTTTATATATTTATGTCCTAAATAATGTAACAATTTATTGCCGCGCTGAGATGATTCATATAATATGCCACCGGTTCCCTCAAACGTTGGTGGACGTTGTGGTTTTCGTGGTTTCTTAGGGGCTTTTCTATTTTGTTCCTCACCAAAGTAATAATATTCTAAAATTATGCCATAAAGAAAAGAGAAAAAAAAAACAATTATTACTTTAAATTCAGTAACTATTTATCACGAATCTAATTAATTGATCAAAAAATGTATAAAAAAAAAAATAATAATATATTTTAGAATCAAAAGACATTTTACAATTCAGATTCGTGTTTCATTTTTTTTTCATTTTTTTTTTTTTAACTGTTTATTTCGTTATCGTCAATATGTAATAACCAATAATAAATTTTAATAAATGTGAAACATTTTTTAGCTGCACAGTGCAAAATTTTCCATTCAGGACGTATGAATTGACATATAGCTTCGCAAAGACACTGGTGCTTTACGCTTAACATATAATGTATGATTATGTTCCGTTGACCGACTAATAATTCTTTGAACACCTTCTATAATATTTGTAACTACTCGGGCTTTGCATTTGAGACTTCCCTAAAAAAGAAAAAAAAAAGAAGAGAATTGAAGAAAACGAAAAAATAAAAACGTTTAGCGAAAATAATTTCAGATATATAAAATGTTGAACAATCAACGCTAAAACCTTTTTGGCACAAATCCAATATGTTTTGTAACCGGCACGACGATTTCGTACAAAACTAAAGCCGTCCACAATTAAAAGTGTGCAGCCACGTTGACCCAGTGTAAAGACCAGTGGTCCATTATCCATTGAGAAATTATTTGTCGTTGCTATTGGATCTGAAACGAAAATAGGAAATAAAATTTATGAAATTATAAAGAAAAGTGCTATTTTCTTCAATTTATTATTTTACGGAAACTGAAAAAAAATAATTGATAAATTATTATTCAAACATGTTTGCTTGTTTAACATAACTTTTATAATTGTCAATCGTTGTGCCTGTAAAAGAAAATGTACCTGACTTCACTAAACTATCCTTCCCGTTTCGTTTGGAAAAAAAACAAAAAAATAAATAAATATTTGTTTGAAGAGTTTTTTTCATTGAATTTATTTCAATATTATGAAAATATAATAAATTCTAATTAAAAAATTAAAAGAAAAAAAAAACTGTCAAATTATTTTTCTTGTGAAAATAATGAACAGACGACACTTTAAAATGGTACATGATTATGCTCTGAATTTTTAATAATAGCCTTTTGTGTATTTTCCTCAATTACGGTGACCACTCTGGCTTTACATTTATGTAAACCGGCTCGTGCACATGACCAATATATTCGATTGCCTATTGTTTTATTCTTTGTAAAGCTGTAAGCTCCAATTTTTAGTTTACGGCTGCCTCGACATCCAGTTATGTACGCAAAATAATCTGAAATTACGCACAACATATAAAATTAACAAAAAAAAAAATTAAAAAATTAAATTAAAAAAAATAAACATATAGTTATTAATAATTTTGATTTACTAGATTTTCGGTTTTTTTTTTGTTTTTTTTTCATTTCATAAATTCTAAACAATTATTAATGCACAAAAAAAGTATTGATTATATTGTAAATAATTATTTATTGTGAAATAAATACATTGATATTGTTTTTTTTTTTGTTTTTTTGAAATTTTGAATCAGTTTTCTGTAAAAAATTAATTGATTTCATTAATAAATAAAAACTATGTTAATGTCAATGTTTCACTTCGATTATCAATGGGTTTCGGTTGTTCTTCTAATTGTTGTCGTCGTTTTATTTCTTTTAATGCACCATATCGACGTTGTTCTCTAATCACCTCATGATTATGATTTGAATTTTGTACCGTAAATACATCATTTTGTGTTTTTATGCGGGCACGACAACGAAATACAGCAAATTGTGAGCAACGCCAATATGTTAAATCATCTCTAGCCACATGCCGATTGAATACATGATCACGGTACAGTAATTGTTTTTTTCCGTATTTGCTCGTTTTGAAAAATGGTACATCTGAAATAGAAAAATGTTCGTTTTGTTGTTTTTATTAAAATTATTTTCGCATTCTATACAACTGAAGATAAAATTTGATGCAATTATTTTAAAATAAAATATTACATTTCTCTAAAGGATGAATGAATTTTGGAATGATAATTGAATAAAGAAAAAAAACAAACATAAAATTAATTATTTATTGTACTTAGTTGTCAATTTACAAAACAGGCTACGGAGTTATTAATTAACTATATAAATTAGAAATAAAACAAATATCGTTCCGATTCAATGATTATGATCGTTAATTTCAACCACACCATTTGTATCTGTACATAATCTAGCCGAACATCTATGCGCTTTTTTCCCTTGTATACATCGCATGCATCTCCAATAAGTTTTCTCTAATTTGTCATAATGTTTATAGAAAATTTTCCCTTTATGTGATAATTGTGTGAAAACCGAATCGCCTGAAAATAAATTATCAACATTTTCATTAAAAAAAGAAATAATACAAAAAAAAAATCTTGAGAAAATATTTTCCAAATAAAATAAAATAAAATTAATACCTTTAACTCGTCTAGTTTGTAATTCATGATTGTGATCTTTGTATTGTGTGAATTTTTCTTCATTATTATCCTTTTTAACAACAACTAATCGTGTTTTACATTTACATACTCTGTATTCAGCACAATGATAATAAAATCGATTTTTTCGCGCTCTCTCCAATATAAATGGAAAATCATTGAAATAGAAATATTTCTTTTGACGTTGAATCAGATATGTATTTTCGGCTATTTGTATTTTTGTACCTGTAAAAATATTAATTATCCACTTAGCTACACATCAATTATTGTTCGTTTTTTTTTGGTTTCAACATAAATCAAATGGTGGGCAAATGTAGCAACAAATGCAATGAAATATTTTTTTCGAAAAACAAAAATGAATATATAATTTTTCAATTGACACAAAAAAAATGTATCAGAAGTCAGAACCTTTTTATTGTTATCATATTTTCAGGTCATAAAAAAAGAAATAATTAATTTTACAAATTTATATAAAAAAAAATGTGGTGCATTGCACACAAAAACAATCAATCTTTGTCTTTGCACAAATCTAAATGATCATTTGTGATCGTTATCGATCCACCCTTTAACTCATTTATCATCACTTGACCAATGCAAGGTTTATTAACACATGTCCAATAGCTTCTATAAGCTCGTCCTTTTAATTTTTTATACTGATGATTTTCAAATTGTAAAATTTCTTCTTTACGTTTTTCCTTTGTATCGCCGGTGATCATAAAGCCTAGAATTAAATTATTTCTTTATCAAGTTTTAGTTAATTCAATATTTATGTTTTTGTTATAAATTAAACACGATTTAAAATTATTGAAGGGACACAGAATGATAAAAATTGGTTTAGGAATTATTTAAATTATAATATATGCGACTGTTGTTTAATCAAATTCCTAATGAAAATGACAATAAAAACAAACAAACAAAAAAAAAAACTAAAAAATAAAAAATAAAAGATAAATTTATATTTGAATTAAATTTAAACTAATTTTTTAATATTTTATTTTTCAACAACAAAAAATGTATGTATAAAACCACATTTCTCAATTTTATAACCTTGACACTAATTTTCGAACTTTATTACAGCCCATTCCATACACTAGACGTTTCATTGGCTCATGATTGTGTTTATTGTTTTTAATAATCAATGAATTATCGGTGGTAACGACTTTTGCCCGACATTTTAATCGTTTTGAATGTGAACATCTCCAATAAGTACTTCCTCCAGATGCATTATTCTTATGAAATATATGATTTTCGTATTCAAGTATATAATTTCCACGAGACGTTGTACGAAATACAGCATTCAAAATGGATTCTTCATCAGAGAAAACTCTTTTTTTCTTTGGTAAATATTCGGATGTTATGAATTCTGAAATGAAATTATTATAAGAATATTATTGAAATTTTAATTACAATGTAAGTAATTTGTTTATCGCGAACTTTACGTAGAATTAAATGTTTGTTGTGTTGACATTTGCTTTGGTATTTATTTCTTAAAAAGCTGGAGATATAAAATAAAAAAAATCAATCAAAGAATTAGAATGTTTTCAATTAATTTTTTTTTAAAAAAAACAATGCATTTTTACAATATTTTAGTTTTTATTCATCTTAATATTTATAATTTCTTTTCGATTTCTTTGCCATTGACTGTAAATTTATTATTTGTTTTTTTATATAGTTTCGTACAACCATTTCGGTTATTGTTTCACCGCGACGTTGAAATATTTGTAAAATATGAGCTGAAATATGAAAAGGAAAAACAAAAAAGATATGAAAAATTCAGTGAATTAGAAAATATATAAAAACAAAAAAAAACTATTTTTTTTTTGTTTCAAACTTACTTATTAATGAAGTCATTTTAACGGAATCTAATTGATCTAGTGCCGTATTATGATCAGATAGCAATGACAAATCGGCTAATGAATCTTTACCAAATAATAAACTGGCAAGTCGTGCTGTGTAAATAGCTGGTTTCGAATCATAAATACGAATCAATTCCAATTTTGATACAAACACTTTACTGCCAGCATGCAATGGAATGAGATCGTACTGATTGCTGGGCATATCTGTAAACATATACATACAAAAATGATTAGAAATGATATTTTGATATAATTTATTGAAATTTGTTCGATATTTTTAAAAAATAGAAAAACTACAAATAAGTTTATATTAATTTTATTTTATTTAAAAATTCTTTCATCATCAAAGTTAAAAAAATAAATAAAAAAAAATATAATTGATGGAATAATAAGTAAGAGACTTTAAAACGTAATTTTGTGTCATGAACTCACAGTAATCGTTCTTCTTTCTTTTTCCTAAAAAATAAAACTTTTTTTTGAACAATTGTTGTTGAATAATGGAATATAAAAGCCTTTCTCTTCTCTTAGATCAAAATCTTTTCTCGTATTTTTCAACAATTTGGTAAAAACTTCTTCCATTGCTGGCTATGGACCCGCGCATGGCATTAAATTGGTGTTGTCATGGAATATTTTGAAATTTTCCAATTATCATTTGAAATAATATCTCATATTTTTCCTTAAAAGAATCCAAGAAATTTTAACGTACAAATTACGTACAAATGGCTGTTTTGTTTGGTCATATTTATCTAAAATGACAAAAGAAAAACAATTAATTAATAACTTGATTTATTAAATTTTAGAATTGTACTTGTTCAAGTGGAAAAAAACAAAAAAATATCGGGATTAAAATCACTTAAATTTTAATCTGACACCAGATGTAGTTACAAAAATGTTGATATGATTCTGTAGTTTTTCCAATTTTCTAAATTTATTATAAACTTTGTTTATTTTGTGTTTGTTTTAAATTATAAAAAGAAAAAGAAAAAGAAAAGAAAAAGAAAAATACAATTTCATACTATTGACTAAAAAATAATTTATAAATTGTAAATTAAAGTTACAATTTGTCAAAAATCTTATTTTTATTGAAATACAAATAACAATCTTGAAACGAAATTATTTTCTTTCCTTCAATGCGATACGAATTCGGTAGATGATCATGAATCGGTTGTTTTTCTATAAGATTATTATGTGTTGTTAATATACGGGCCATACAAGAGCCACGTCTTGTTTCACTACATCGCCAATACACCCGACCATTTTTCACTGAATCACTATTAAATAAATAACCTTGATAAAATAGTTGTGGTTTACCCCGACGGCTCAACACAAATTCAACGTCCGAATCTAAAACAAAGAAAAAAAGAAAAGAAAGAAAATGAAATGAAATTACAATTTGAATTCTTTAATACAAACAAAAATAAAATTTATTTAATGTTAAATGAAATAAAAATGAAAAAAAAGGATTTAAAAAATTTTAAACTAATATTTTTCTGTTTATTCGTATTTTTTTTAATAATTAAAATACACGTCAAACGGAAATTAAAATAGTTCGTATCAAAAATTTGAAATAAACGAAAAATTCATGATTATTTTTGGTTATTGATGTGACGCCGAATGATTGTGATAATGTTTTCCTAATTTAATATTATTATTATTCATTCGGGTTTCACAACGTGCATAACATTTATTTTTAGTAGCCAATTTGCCTTTGATACAAATCCAATTAGTTGATGTTTTAAAACTGGCTTCCTTCGAATATTTGTAACCATTAAATAATAAATTGAAATTTCCTTTATTATTTTCGATTAATTCGTGGGGAGCATTTTCAATCCATATACCTAATGGATAATCTGTAAATTAACAAAAGAAAATCGATGTTATTTCAATAAATGATACTAGGACAAAAAGATTGTTGGCAATTGTTGTAATTTAACAAACGTGAAAACTAATAAAACGTTTTCAGAACTTAAAAACTAAAACAAATACATAATTCAAAAAAATTAACAAAAAAAAAAAAAACGATTTTTATTTTGATACGATTTATAAATGCAATTCATCATCTCTGATTTCATTAATATTATCAAACATTTCAACTGGCGGTGCATGATTATGTAATCGTTTGCTTAATGTTATTGAACCATCTTCATTGGTAACACAGCGTCCGGGACACATTATTAATTTGTTGGTGGAATTTCGATACGGTGCCTTTGAACAAACCCAATTAACACTATTCTTAAAATTTGCTTTTTTTCGGTACATATAACCTTTATACAGTAAATTAATGCCATGCTTTCTATTTTTATAGAGTTTGTATGATTGAATGTTGCCGGACCATTCTGAAATTTACAAAGACAAAATATTTTTGTTTTAATTAATCATAAATAAGTCTGTTGGCATTTGAAAATGTGTGTGTGTGTTATTAGTTAAATAAAAAGGCCAGCCATTTATTTATAAAATGATATTAAAATATTTCTTTTTAATAAGTCAACCAATCTTAAAATAAATTTTAAATTCAGATAAAGAGTTTTTTGTTTTTATTTTCCTTAAAATACGCTAAAAACCTTATAACGTGATTAAAATTTCATGTCATTAATCTAAATCGACAACCGGAAAATCATTTTGATATGAATGACTGCAAACTGGTTCGTGATTGTGAATCTTTTTACTTAATTTTATTGCGTTTGCTCCAGCTGTAACACATCGTGCCGGACACTTTAAACGTAAATTACTATTTTTATTGCATACCCAATTAACCGTGGTATTGTATTTACGTTCGGCTGTATACATATAACCATTGTACACTAAATTAAGACCGCCTCGACGATTTGGTATATAGTTGAATGGGGTATTTATCCATACACCTAGACCATATCCTGAAAATGAAGTATATGGTTTTTAAGTGTTTGATAAATAACAAAAAAAAAAACAAAACAAAGAAAAACAAAAATAACAACAAAAGAAAATAAAATTGAAAATAATTTTCTTTGGATGCAAACTGCGCGAACTTCAGAGATTTTAACAACAACAAAACCAGAAAATAATAATCACAGTCAAAATCTTCACACACACACACACACACACAAAGACAAAATTAGTTTTTCAGTAATATTTATTGTTCTTCCATAATTTGATAACAATAAAAAAAAAAAAAGAAACAAAAATGTAAATCAAGGCAAAATTTATAAAGAATTTCTCTTAAGACACAATATATTTATGTATTTATGCTGTCGTACATATCTGCCTCAAGCATTTCACTATCAAAATGTGGTTGTCGTGTAAATAATTGTACAACATCTGAATATAAATCGCTGACTTTTTCTGGAACCGTTGATTTCACTTTTCGACCCCATTCAATTTTCTCTTTTTCCGGTCCGTGTGTATGCATTTCAATGACCATTGGTTTTTGATTGCCACCTCGTAATATTAAACGACTTTTACATTTGTGCTTTGTACATCGTATGCAACGCCAATAATTTCCACGATTTTTTCGAAATAAATAGTTGTCGACAACGATTAAAGGTCGACCACGTTGACTATAAATGTAATCCAAACCTTTAACATAAAAGAAATATTTAATTGAATTTGATATTTTACTTTCTGTTTTTTTTTTCTTGTTATAAAACCGTATTAAGTATAAATATATTTTCTCAAGGGAATTTGGTCTTAATGAAAACCAAAAATTTGTTTTTTATTATTTTGAAAAGAAATTTTATTTTTTCCTTTTTTTTTTATTCAGACTTTTCTTTTTTGATTTAAGAAGTTATGGGTAAAATAACACAATTAAATTTTATATATATTTATTTTTTTTTAAATATTTTTTCTTTGTGATTTTCTATTCATTTACTGCATGAGTGTGTTTATTATATTTTGCGATTTGACCATTTTGTATAACAATGCGACCTTTACATTTATCTTTTAAACAACGCCAATACTCTTTGCCGCCACTTAATTCACGTTCTTTACGAAATTTATAATCATGAAACCATAGAATTGGTCGTCCTCTTTGACTTCGTGTAAATGTAAATGTAAATGGTTCCATCGTTTTATATATACTCGTATTCACGATATGCGATGATTCTAATTCTGTGGGACGAAAGAAAAATGATTTTAGTTAGTGCAATTTGTTTTTTTCGTATTGTTTGTGTTGAAGAGAGGTTGAACGTATTTTAATGTAGAAATAATTAAATAAATCATTTAAAAATCCTTTTTGTTTCTAGATCTCTTCCTTCATCGGTTTTAATACAATTCCATTAGATTTCTTCGCCAGTTGATTTTTTTTTTAACCCTCTGGAGAAAAAAAAAGAGAAGCATATTCGAAACCCCAAAAAAAGATGTCTAACAATTTCTATAAAATTATAATCTGAATCCGATATTTAGGGACCGTGACAATTGATAAACCAAACATTCTACTAATTGGCATTTAGTTCACCATGATTTAAAATAACAAAGCGAAAATCGTACAAAAGACTGAATTAAAAATAAAAGAATCTCATTTGTTTTTGTTTTTTTTTTTTGTTTCTCAACAAAATATGAAATTTTATTTAATTTTATATTAAAACTTTACATTGTTATTTTTTCTTTTTTAACAAAAATGAAAATTGTCCATTGGCAGCTTGTATTTTTTTTTTATCTATTACGATTTACATAGTTTAGTTTTTTTTTTATCTATTGCGATTTAAAACTGGTTAAAAATGAATCAATACTGGCACTATTCAAGTTTTCATATTCTATTTGAGATTTTTCAATTCGCTTCCAATCATTATCATGATTATGATTTGTATACTTAACGATATCATTACCCTGACATATAACCCGACCGCCACATTTAGAATTCTTATATTTTGTACAGAGCCAATACGATCGAATGCCATTGTGTCGTTCACAACGATATACAAAACCGGATTGTATTAGTAATGGTGCACCACGCTGACTTCGTATAAATGATAAATAATCCTTATTGTCGGTTTTCTCGTCGATCCTCTCTTCTGTACAAATAACATATCCATCCAGTATAATATTGCTAGTGTCTAGTGCTAAAACAAAAGCAAAAACACAGAGATTATGTATTTTTTTTTAAAATTTGTGAATGAAATTAATATTCATTTGAATTGAAATTAATCATGGATTTAATTGAAACCAGAAAAATCGTTAAAACTATTTTAGTTTATTATTTATTTTTTATTTTTCTAATGATTATAATTAATAACATTAATTATGGAAACGATCAGTAGATTTGAAATTAAATTAGCATAAAGTAAAAATAAATATATATTTTTTTTCTATATTTTCATTGAAATTATTTGTATTTTAAACCAATTGAATCATTGGATCTAGTTCTGATTTGGTAAGGATAACAGCGTCAATATCTTCACAATCATCATCAATAAAATCAGCTAAATGTTCTCCATCAATCATATCATATTGAATTTTATGTGGTACTTCAAACATTTCATTTCGACGTGTTATCTTGTCAATTTTATCGGTATGAGGTGAATGATTGTGCGGTCCACCAGTTAATGATTTTATAACGCCATTCAATATAACGCATCTAGCCCGACATCTTAGCTCAACTTGTTTCTTAGAATAATTATGGCAACGCCAATAACCACGATTGCCACGCTTACTATGGCGATTGTACATAAAACCATCGATTATAAGACATGGTGTTGCCCATGGCGTTTTAATAAATTGTAATTTTTGGTCTATAAGAAAAAAACAAAAGAAAGAAAAAGTTTTTCTCATTAGATTTTGAATATCATGGGAGACACAAAACAAAACATACATCGAATTAATTGGATTCTGTTTTATAATATTGAAGGAATGGGAAATGAAGAAATAATCAAAATAAAAATTTATATAAATAGTTAACGAATTAGAATTTGTTACCATATCATTTTTTCAAATATTAATATATTTTTTTTTATTTAATTTGAATTGATTCAAATATAAACAAAAAAAAACTTTTGAAAAATTCATTTTTTTTTTGTTTTTTTTTTTAATTTGGAATTTATATAGAAAATAAAAAAAAAACATTTCTGAAGCAAAATGTTTACCTAAATTGTTTGCAATAAAGAATAAAAATAAAAGACCCAAAATGCGATAAACAAATTTTAAATCATTTATTTCAATGTAAAATAAATATTTATAAAAACACGAGACCTTTACACAAAATCAAAAGAACATTATTTCGAAATTGGTGGGCGTTTTATCCGGTCTCCACACAATTGAAATATTCCGGTTCTTTTTTTTTATTGTTAAAGATGATTATGAATACCACGAACAGATTTAATATATCCATCGATCGTCACAATTCGTGCCGAACATTTCGTTAGTCTTGAACGTTTCTTCAAGCATTCCCAATAGCATGTTGTACTCTTTCTACGATTCAGTGTAAAATTTTGTCCCTCCAATTCTAACATTAAATTTCCGCGTATACTCCGTACATAACGTATATATCCATATTCGGTTGCACAATCACTGTATTCCATCAACACTAGAAAATGAAGGATATCGGATTTTGGTATATACTTTCTCAATTTAAATTATATTTTTAGATATATTTATATATATATTATTTTTTTTAAGAAATTTGAATAAATAAATAAATTTGAAGAAAATCAACAAAAAAAACAGAAAAATGTTTGAAGTTATTTAAACATATTTTATTTATTTATTATTATTTTTCATTTTATTTTATTTTGTTTCCTTTGTTTTTTGTTTTTTTTTTCTTTTTAAAAATACTTAACATTATAGTTGTTTACAACGCCTAATGTTGTAGTTCATTCAAATTAATATAATCCACTTTTTTTTTTAAATACAAAAAAAAAAAAAAATTAAGAATAAATTTAAATCAAAAGTTTTTCCAAGCCGTTTATACATATTTCAAAAAATAAAAATTATAAATGTGAAATTATTCCAAAAAGGAATAAGTTTGAGTGGTAAAATGTTTTAAAACGAAATGTGGTTCCACAAAATAATAAAATAAGTTCAATTGTGTTTTTTTGTTTGTTTGTTTGTTTTTGTTTTAAATTAGAATGTAAATTGTAAACTGAAATTAAGATTTATCTCATGCTCTCGATCCGATTCCATCCGTATCCATTTTATATTCCATAACGTTTACATAGCTGTATTCGATATTTTTCTCCGCTTTGACACCAATTGAACTGATACGTTTGAAAAAAATGCAGCCAGCTTGCTGTGCGGTTTCAACGCGACCAACGTCCTCTGAATGATTATGTTGCACTGTAAAACAAAGTAGTTTAATAATTGCTTAGATCTGTTTTTTTTTTCTTTTATTTTTACGAAATTACATTTCAAATTTCAATAGAATTTTATTATTGTCTAGATCATCGTACCGTTCGTAACATACAGTTGATCACCAATACTCTTTAGACGTCCACGGCATTTTGTTGATCTATTGTATATGCATTCCCAATAAATTTTATTTAAATCACGTCCTTGACGCTTCAAATTCGATCTATACACAAAGTTATTGTGCACGAGATGAACGCCTCCTTTACGACTTATGATGAACATGTGAACATCACCTTTTCAACAACAAAAAAAAATTATAATATTTTTTTTTTTTTAAATGCATAATTAATTTTCTCTATTGATAAGGTTTTTTTTTTTGCAATTGTTGCTTATTTACTTTCTAAATTATCGCTTATAAAAGAGAATAAAATTCGCAAGATTATTATTTAAATGAATTTATTTTTTTATATTTAGTGTTGAATTTAAAATAATCTTAAAAAATAATTCTAAGATTGTTTTTGTTGCTGTTCAAAATACTTTTCGAGAACTTTGGTTGAATTTTATAAAAAATTACTTAATTTATAAATTTAGTTACTTTTAATTAAAAAAAAAAAAATTTAAATTAATATTTATGTAATTATTTGCATCTTTAATTTAGACAACTAAAAAATGTTATTAAATAATAAATAATTGACGAAATCCAAATCTTTAATTACAATAAAATATTTTTTTTTTATATGAGATATGATTCATTCAATACAAACATAATATACAAATTAAAAAAACAAAAAAAGAACACATATTAGTTAAATCAAAATCAATTTAAATTCCAATCTAATTTATTTTATAAATTTCAATGCAGCCCCATCTGAATTCAATTGAATTATTTTTTATTACATAATTAAGTTTTTCAATTTGAGTCTAAAAGTCACCCCCCCCCACACGTTAAAACATTTCATAAAAAATTACGTAAAACATTTTGTATTTTTTGTAATAATTTCCAATTGAAGATTCTTACAAAAAAAAACATCTATTAGAGATCCTCATTATTTTATGCAGACGCAACTTTTCCCCATACATCATACCCCATCCAAGCCCCCCAAAAAAAGTTTTAGTGTGAATTTTTTAAAAATACTTTCAAACCTTCAATTGGAAGTTATTACAAAAAATACAAAATGTTTTACGTAATGTGTTATGAAATGTTTTACCGTGTGGTTGACTTTAATAGAATTTGATTCACATTTTCAATGTTTAAAAAATCATTTTCGATTTAATACCTACATGAAATAAATTTCAAGTTTAAATTTGCATTTGGATTTAATGCCTTTTCTTTTACATTCATTTTATAAATATATAAATAATATATAAAATTATTATGCTCACTGCTTTTCTTAAATACCGCAAAAAATATATATATAAATAAAAATAAAAACATTACTGACTACCATTTTGCTTATCAAATCATTTATACAAAACATTAGTAATTAAATACTTATATACTTATTCGATCAAATACAAATTTGGTTTTGAAGCTCATTACGACAATAACCTGGCAGTATTTACCGCCTATACCGAACATTTTAACTGCTGCCCACCAAAATCTTATTAAAATTTCCAATTAAGTGATCGTTTTGACAACAATGACATTATTTTATTCGTGTTGAGTTTAAAAAACAAATTTGCTTTTGATCCCATTATCAAGATTCGGTTTGTTGCCTTTGCTCAAGTAGAAGTCAACTAATTCAAATAAGCAAACATCATTTTGGCCATATGATAGTTTTTTCATCGAAAATAAAAATTTACCCGATCCTACACTACACCTTTGTACCCCCCCCCCCACCTTTATACTTTCTGAATATATCTCCATTTTTTTTTATTAATTACTTTCAGAGAAGTATCATTTTTCAGAGCAAATATCAATAAATAAAAGAATGCATGTATTTTGCGGGAGGGACAAAAGGTCGGGTAGGATGGGGCACATTTTAAAATTATTATTTCCTTAACAATATAACTATTACTAATGTTGTTTGTTCGTTTGAATTAGTTCCCAGAAAAGGTTTTTTTTTTTTTATATAAATTGAGTTTACTGAAAAATAAAACCTCATTAAAGATAAAAAATATAGTACGATTGTGTTTCTTTTTGCTTCTATAACTAATAAGTTACTCAATATAAAATTAATGTTAATGATGAATGTTATCCTCTTCAATTATTAGCTTATAGTCAATAACATCTGCGTGATTTTGTAATAGTTTTTCCAATTTATTATGAGAATCATCGGCTTTAAATTCAATATAATCTTCTAAATCATCTTCCTCCGAATAAAGTGGTCTATTTGAAATTTTTTCCCAATGACTTGGATGATGGTGGTTTCTACGTACATTTATTAATACACTATTTTTGGTTGTGCAAACGGCTCGACATCGATTTTTTGTTACATCGGAACATCTCCATGTTGTATGACCATTAGCTTGTGTTAGTTTTTTGTTGAATATATAACCCTCGTGTACGAGCTGGGCATTTTTCTTTTGACTTCTTATATATTGTACTTTGCCTAAATGAAAGTAAATAAATATTCAATCCCTTTCTATCTATCTATTTTTTTTTTTTTTTTTTGTATGTTTTTGTATTGGCATTTTTGATTAAAAAAGTTCTTTTTACAATGATGATTTTGAGGATTGAGGTTTAACTTGCACTAAACTAAAACTTTTAATCTTTCGTAACTTTAATCGCAAATACCTATCTTTCGTGACTCGTAAACAACATTAGAAGTGCCCGCAAGAAAAGCACTGAGGTTTTTCAATTTCATTAATTCGACGTACCCTTGTGCAAGAACACATTGGTATTGCTATACAATGGTTCGTTCCTAAGACTTATTCTCGAACCCCTTATAACTTAAATATACCTTATTATATGGTGTAAAATTATATTGTATACGTATTACATTCGGAACACTATAAAGTTAATTCGAATAGTTTATAATTAAGATAACTACGATCTGATTGGATTCATTAAGTGTTTAAAACTTCATTATCTTTTATAGTGTATCGAAGGCATATGGTACGAAAATTCGAAAATATATCTTGGAATAACTTGTGTATGGTATGAAATGCATACCTTTACACGGCATTAAATTATTTTTGCACAAATGCCTTTCTGTTGGATATCTAGATTTATAATTATTATAAGTTATATAAAATACTACAAAGTTAGAAAACGAGATAGAGGAATTCCCCAGACGGGCTACACGCGTTGTGTATAAATAAATGGTTTTATTTAATATTTATGATTTAAGCGCAACTCCGATATTTTGTTTTTGGGCAAAATTTTATAGCAATGCTAACCTCAATACACAAATCTTTGTATATTCCATAGCAGTAACATATTTAAATAATGATTTTTTTTTTATTAACATTTAATTCTCTCTTAAGCAAATGCCAATAATAAAAACTTTTTTTTTTATGATAAGTGCTTAAATAACGATTATTTATTAAATAAAATTCAAATGTTTTCATTTCGTAAGCAATTTTAACATTTATTTTATAAAAAAAATTTCAGACATCATGTAATCTTAGCAATACTTACGCATTATTTTTTTAAAAATTATTGTTGTTTTTTATATCAATAAATTTGCTTATTGTATAAATCTGTTATATGTACATTTTTCTTTTTAATTTAATGGCCATTTACGGTCATCTTTGACTTCGACACTGAGCAATTGCCGTACTTTTACGTGCTGTTGACTTTGTTGAAATACTATTATTTATGGCCGATTTTACTTTCTTACAATATCTGTATAATGCTACGTGACATATTCCATATTCTCTGGCTGTACCTCTTAATGATTTTTTTTCCTCGATAACGCATTTTGCCGCTACTTCCAAACAATACTGAGATGCTTTTCGTTTAGCTATATTTTCATGTTTCAACTCTTTTAATAACGAATCTACAAAAGACAAATGAATCGATGGCAATTTTGGTTTATAAAATAATAATAATAATAAAATTTTCAGGAGAAAGGGATAAAAACTAAGTATTTTGGTTATTGTTAACATTATAACTTTTCCTTCATAAAAAAATATGAAAAATTAAATTTTGTATGATGTGATTATTTTACGGAATTTTGGTAAATTATTTACAGCAAAAGTCAAAATGCTCTGAATTGTAAATTGAAGTGTATTTTTTTTTTTTAAATTAAAGATTGGAGATGAATTTTCAGTTATTTTAGCATTAACTTTTCGATATGTCATATCATAAGTATTTATGAATTTCGTTATGCGCCTATTTCTTATATCCCTAATCGGTAAAATAATTTTTAGAATAAATATTTTGTCTAAATATAAACTGCGTTCTTTTTTACGGTTCTCTATTTTTTTTTTACTAGAATTACCTACCTACAGTTAGATTAGTTCATATATTTAAAAAATTAAATGCAAATTTCTGAGAATTATAGCAAAACAGAGCTCTAAAAATCAACAGAGTAATTGTCCTTTATAATTTCAGATTCAAGTTGTATTGGCAGATATTTTACGTACTTTTTTAAAAAGTAAAAACCTAAGAGAACAGTTTACCTGTTCACACATTAATGCATTAATATTTTATTCCGCTCGAACTCAATTGAGTCATTTTCTTCTTTAAAAATGCGTCTGTTTTTCTTGGTGTAGCCCGTATAATTTCTATTCGAAAAATCATTGCTTCAAGCGAAACAAATATATTGGTCGTTACAGATTTTTGTATAATAAAAGTAATTCTTTTCTCCTCCTCTGTTGTGTATTTAAAATTGAGCATAGTTTTAATACATGAAAGACAACTTTCTCTTTTTAATTCGCTCAGAGCCACTTTCATTCTTATCATCACATGTTGTGTTGTGGATTCAGTTAAGCATGAGCATATGCAATGGTTCAACCTATATAGTATCTCTTTTCAATTTGCAAAAGCAGAAGATCTTTTTTTGTGATTATAAGCTGTCTTCTTCAGTTTAATTTAAACATAGAGATGTCTCAAAAATTCAAGAAGACAATGATATACATGAGAGTGAGCGAAATAAAACATATAAAATCTTAATGTGCGAAGAGCTTATCATTCTCTTGATATTTTGAGACATCTCTATGTAGGTATGTGACGTATTCACATACACTAACAATAAATGAGATGGCAACAAATATGCCTGCATGCGACACACATGCAAATTCAAATACATATACACGTCGCAGTCTAGGATTTTTTTTTTTTTTATAAATTAATACATTGTATGTTTGTGTGGCTTCTATTGATTTCGTTATCTTGGCTGTTTTTACTATTATTGACACCCTATTGTTCGTAAAACCCTACACCAATTACATGAAATGGTTATTAATTTATGATAAGACAAAAACAGTAATTAAAAAAACTGATGTTATCGATTAAATCTAGCACTAAATCCGTATAAGATTTATTTATGTTTCCTTTATTGTATTTCATCAAAATATTACATTTATAATTTTATTTTATATATTCAACACGACACTTTTTATATATATTTGATTGTACTTAGTGTCGCTAGTTCTCTAATTTAATTTTTTGTTAACTTTTTGTAAGGAATTTCCTTTAGAAATAAAATTTGAAAGTGGTTGGATCAAATTAAAAAATAGATAAATCCTACAACCGACTTTGTGAATCAGAAAACTTGATTCAATAATCCTTAAATAATTAAATTATGACTTGGGACGATATCCGAATACTTTTAAAATTCCTAATTATTTAATTTTATTGTATCTAAGATTTATAGTTAAATGAAATCTTAATATGTAATAATATTAAGGTGTTAAATGAATTTCTATGGAATCATAGGAGCGCCTGTATACTCAAAAAGTCAAAACTATTCTGTCACACCTTATTATTACTTGGGCATTAAATCAACAAGGGTTGGCTTAATTTCTTAAGAGTCGGTTTAATTTAACCCACATTCCAGTTGACTTGTAATAAACGACCTTAACAGGCATCTCACCAAATCACTTTTTCTAATAAGAAAAAGTGACCTTTTATCTTTCATTTTGTTAATAATTTCAGGGAGTACATTTACTCACTTATTCGAATAAGAATAAGTGAGTTTTTATCGCTTTCTTTCTGATAACAAGCAGGGCAACGAAGAGAGATAACAGCTCACTTATTCTTATTGGAATAAGTGAGTGAATGTACTCCCTGTAATTTGTATAGGTATAAGAAAGAAGCAGGTGACTTTTTCTTATTAGAAAAAGTGACTTTGTTAGATGCCTGCCTTAATAACTGTTCTTTAGGTCGTTTATTGTAAGCCCAACTTGTATATGGTTTAACCATTTTTTGAAGTAAAGGCGATGAAGTTATTTAATTATTCTTATTTTTACTGAACCATATTTTAATTAAAATAATTTTGTTGTCCTGTTCCAAAACTGATCTTTTGATAGTCCAACAAAACTTTATTTATTTGCAATTTAAGTTCAAAAACACAAAATAAAGAATAACATTGAATTTTTATAAGTATTGCCTAGAATTTACAACCAAAAATGTCGGTTGAGAATATTCGATTATTCGAATTGAAAATTCAAATTAGAATTGGAAATTAAATTATAAATTCAAATTAGAATTGCAAATGAGTTAAAATTTCTATAATTTTAAGGAAAATCTATAACATGAAATTCAAATTAGAATTGGAAATTAAATTATAAATTCAAATTAGAATTGCAAATAAGTTAAAATTTCTATAATTTTAAAGATTAAAGAAAATTATCTCATGAAATTCAAATTAAATTTTGAAATTAAATTATAAATTCAAATTAGAATTACAAATGAGTTAAAATTTCTATAATTTTAAAGAAAATCTATCACATGAAATTCAAATTAGAATTGGAAATTAAATTATAAATTCAAATTAGAATTGCAAATGAGTTAAAATTTCTATAATTTTAAAGATTAAAGAAAATCTATCTTATTTAAAATTAAGTATTCGCTGTGATAGTATTTAAAAAAAAAAACCTTCTTTTCGATTATCTTTGAAAATCATTCTTATAGCCGTATCACACTCACTATTTATTATATGATAGAAATTACTATCATATCTTCGTAATTGTTGGTAGGGTTAGCCATTATGTTGGTAATGTGTTCAAACATGTTTAGTAATTAATAACCCTTCCAAAAATTACGAAGATATGATAGTAATTACTATCATATGATAATATGTGTGATACCGTTTTTAAAAGGGCTTCATTTATAGCAAGAAAGTAAACCAAGAACAAGTCACACTAAGCACTGAAAATATAGGTTCTTTAACAAAAAAAAAATAGTAAATTTTACCTCTGCTTTTTACCACTGGGTTTGTTGTTATTCAGCTTCTTATGAATCTTTCTCGTACGAATAAAAAAAATACTCACCGCAACATCATTAACACCACAATAAAAAAAAAAAGGAAAAAATGTTTTGTGAAGAAAACTTATACACTAATAAAAAGTTAAATGAATTCATACCCACCGTAAATATTTGATTATGAAAATCAATCCTCTGCAATATATTTGGCTAATATATTGAATGCCTCTCGTTTTTCTTTTCCAGTATTTTCGGATGAAACCATAAATCTTCTTCAAACAGTCAACCATCATGAGATTTGTAATTTTCGGATAATGCAAGATTCAGTAAAGTCAAATTAATTAAAATAAAACTTTACCGAAAGAAGTTGCAATACTGTTTAAAATTCATCACACAAAAAAAGTTCAAACACAAAACACTTACTTCACAAATAAAAAGAAAAAAAAATTTCAGAGAAAAAGGAAAATCCTCTTTATCTTCAAACATTATAAACGCATTACTCGAAACGATTAAAAATTGTGCGGTTTAAACGTGAACAAAATTCAAATCAAATACACACAAAAATTAACTGAATCAAATAAATAATTTATAAGTAAATAGAAGAGGACCGTAACTAAATTTCTGAACACCAAAAAAATATATTCACGTTATAATAGAAAAAACGAAAGACCGAATTTATAAAATAGAAAAAAAAAAAATAGAAAAAAAAAAATAGAAAAAAAAAAAATAGAAAAAAAAATAAAAAAAAAGGCGCACCGTAAAAATATATAAAAAATTAAAAAGAAATTTTGAAAGAAACGACCGAATAAACGATGTGCACGTCAAATTTGTTAACTTAAATTCTATAATATTACACATAAAAAGATTCATTTCTTAATTAATAAATTCACAAATACCAAAACTTGAAATTATATTTAAAATGTTTCCTTTTAATATTTGTGCATTTATGAAATATTATTTTTGTTCATTTAAAAAAAAATATAATTAAATTTCGTAAAAACGAAATTGTTTTTCTAGAGACAATATGATTTCGTTTAAATTGTTTTCGATAAATTTTGCAATCAGTTCACAACAAATTGTGAGCAACCTGTGTTTTTTTTAAAAATGAAAACAAATAAAAGCTCGCATATTGGCTCTATTAAAACATTTTAGAAGAAGTTTAACTTTGTAAAAACCGTTGTGCAATTTAGTATTTTATATTAATAATTATTATTAATATTTTATAAGAAAAACCGTCATTTATTTCCATTTATGGGAACATCGATACCATTACATATTTTCAAATTTATGATTATAAGATATCATCATTTGCATTTGGAAAAATGTATAAATATTTATTGAATTTTAAAAATTATGCTACGTAATTACGCTTTTTTTTTTAAATTATGGCAATCAACTCTTCCGTTTATTTAAAACGACAAAACTTGGATATTGTTCCGGTGCGTTTGCATAAATATAGACCGTGACTTGTTGTTGTTGTTGTGTGTGACTGTCGGAAATCATTTTTTTTTTTTTTTTTTATATAAATATTTTATTATGATAATAGTAATCGACCCAAAATGGAAAAATGCGAATGAATGGAATTAATTATATTTAAATTGAAAATCAGATTTTTTTTTTTATTCTTAACAAACACAGACCTCTGTTACGTCGTAAAATAACAAACTTAAAACACGTTAAAAAAAAAAAAAAAAACTAATAAATCTATGTTCACTTTTTATACCGAACACTATATTTCCAAATGAAATAAATAATTGTAATAAAACATTAATTGTTCAAAATAGACTGGCTAAAAGGAAGTTAAATGTCTGGCAAACAGAATAACAGATTTGGCAATGCCAAAGTCTTTAAAAACTTGAGCGGTAAGTATTACAAATTCATAATAATTAATAGTCATTTTAAAAAAATGCTTTATTTAATCGATAAATCGATAAAATGAAGCAAAAAGCGCAAAAAGTGCTTGGGGGAGGCCTGGTTCGTTATGCTAAATTTAAGTGTTACGTTTCCCGATTGCCTCCAATCTTTGTTTCAGAAAAGTAGAAAAAAAAAACTATTTCCACCTACCTTGCGACGCCAGTTGATATAATTTAACATTTAATTTATCTCGTGGATTCAGAGTCATTGTTATGAAAAGTTCATATTAAAAATTAACAAATTATTTTATATTTACACTTGCGATAAACAAAAAAAAAAATATATATATAAATAAAACGAATTGAAAATTATCACATCACAAAACACTTAATTCAAAAATAATTTAAAAAAAAAAATAATAACGCTGTTGAAAATGTAGATAAATGAATTTTAAATTAAATCGCGACTATACACTCAATTTTGATTGATAAAACATTCGGCTACACTAAATTCCCTTTTATTCTCAATTTAATTTAAAGAAAAAACCTCAAAAACAAAATCTTAAATTTTTAATTATTTGAAACAAAGATTAGAAAACTGCACAACGGTGTATTTTAAAGCCCATCAAACTTCTTGCTTAAAAGAAAAACTAGAAAATAGAAACTAACCTTGTGCTTCATTAGCCGATGTGTCGCCTGCTTCGCCAAAAGATTCAGTAAATCCAGATGCAGCTGCCTTTGAATCATCATTTTCCGTAAAATAGCTTTCGTCGTATTTCATATCACCATAAGAATCATCCTCAACGTATGTAGCTTCATTGTCGCCAGATTCTTCAACATCTCCAACATCTTCTGCGTATTCCGGTTCCGATTTGGTTGGCATTTGTTCAATTGGTACATCAATAAATTCTGGTTCATCAATTGATTTTGAATCACTAGCCGCTGTAACCGTTATAATTTGTTGTAATTGTTGTTGTCGGGATACTGGTTCAGATGCCTCTAGCGGATCATTCGGCTTTAAACGTTTCGAAATTGGAATTGATGTTTGTGGTGTAATACTACGTTGTAGTACACGTTTTTGGGATTGCTGTACCACAATGGTTGGCTTATCATCACTACTGTCTTCTGATTCGAGTTTGTACGATGCGGTTCGACTAATATTACGTTGTACACGAGATCGCGGTGATGTATTAATTGAGGCGGGAGCTGTTGTAGATGATTTTATGGGGACGTGAGTTTGTTGGGGGGTAGGTGGCGGTGCGGTTGTTTCACCAGTTTCAGTCAAACCTTTTATTTGTAAAGCTTCAGCTGTACTTATAAACACAGGTAATGCATCTTGCTTTACATTAACCTCACCACAATACATAAATTGTATTAAATCTTTTAATGCTGCATGAGTAACGTCCTTTAAAAATACTGCAAAAAAAAAAAAATTAAATTAAATTAAAAAAATGAGATATTTTTACATTAAATTTAGAATAAATGAGTTTTAAATTTCAGTGATGCCAAGAACTCAAATTATCTAATATTATTTTTATTTTAAAGCAATATATGTGATTTATTCTTACCAAAAGCATGTTGATTGGCTGGCATTTGTGTAAACATTTTCTGGAAATATGGTGAACATACTGACAATACAAGGCGATGTGCCTTCACCAATTGTCCTTCAGCCGCTAATGTAACATCTACTAAATCACCGCGACATAGTGACTCATGAAAACCAGCCGATAAATTTGTGTTGAAATTATTCCAACAAAGTGAGAATTGCTCCTCATCTGGCTCCCCCATCTATAATGCAAAAAACAACAAATGCAACAAAAATTAATAATTTCAATAAAAAAAAAAAAATAATAATCGTTTCCGCCAACAATTCGATTTTTAACGAAAAAGAAAAAAAAAAAAGGAAAGAAAAAACAAGCACTAACACAAAACCGTTTACTAAATCAATATTACCAAACATGCGCATTTAATATAAGGCGACGCTTAACTTTGCTGTTTCTAACTCCATATGATTTACAATAGTATGTGTGTTTGAATATATTGAACTATCGAGTGTGTACATAAAACATAAAATACAAGCCACGCCACGTAATTTCTTCAAAAAAGCACTGCCGTTAATATCAACGAAAAAAAAAAAATTTAAAAAAATATGAAATTTGAAAACCTTTTTCGAAAGAAAACAAAAAATCCATCGAAAATATATAAGTAAAATTATTTTTAAAAACTAACGGCTTTATTTTATTTATATAACTAACGCCTCGAGTGAAAAAAAAAGCCACGCCACGTAGTTTACAATATTAATTAAACTTTTTTTTTTTTTTTTTTCTTTTAAATTAATCGTAATTGTTTGAATTTATAAAAATATTTATAAAAATACTTGTTTAGGGAAATTGTTATTATTATTATTTTTTTTTGGCCGCAATTCGCATCACCGATTTTCGATTCGAAAACTAAAATTAATGGTCTACTAGAAAAAGCGCGTCGAACGGACAAGTAATGGCGGCCGCATTTTCGCCAACAAAATCACATAATTTTATAAATATCGAATATATTCATTAATGTTATTTTTATGAAAAAATTATTATTTAATTTACCTTAAATTATAATTATCTTGCTTTAGCGATTCTATTTAATATAGAATTTATATTTTTATTTATTGAATTTAGTTACTGGTGAACTGTTTAAAAATTTAAGAGAACGCTCTGATGCGTCTGAACACCTTAAAGTATTATATTGGAATGACGATTTTCAGCAGCAGCTAGCCTAGTTTTATTTATACATTCGCTTGGCTTGGTATAAAAAATGGACGCCATATCAAACTTCCGCTTAAGTTTTGATGCGTTTATAGAAATCTGGAAAGTGAGATCGTTTAAATGTATTTATAGTTTTTAAAAATTAAGCGTTAAATATTATATGATTTTTAAATGGATATTAAGATATTATAAGATATATTTGTTAGAAATGACTTTTATCTATTTTATTTTAATCATCATATTGAATATATAATTTCGTAGACTGACTCCATGTTGGGTTTTGATATTTCATCTAATTTCGAATATGACTTATTGTAAAGTGATAGATGTATTTTTATTTTATTTTTAATTTATTTTTAATTGTGATTTTTATTATGGACGTCTGTAGAGTAGGGGGTAGGGTGAATCGAATTTTTCAGAAATGCCAGTACCATCATTTTTTGAGTAGCATTTATGGTCTCCTGAGTAACGTGTATAAATGATTTTAAAAATAAATTAAATTTCGATATGCTTGAGGCTCTTGAAGTTGTCAAAATTGCAATATCTGGTCCTATTTAAAGCACCATAATTTGGTTTCGTTACAAGTGATTGTATTTCTGTATTGTCCAGCAGTTAGAGCAAGTCAATGCCTTTCAAATAATATATTGTTCATTCGTAGTATACTACAAAGTTCGTAGTTATTAGAATTTGAAAAATCGATTTTTTGATGATATTTGAAACATTTGACATTTGAATTACTTGTAACGGAACCAAATTACAGTGCTTTAAATTTACAATTTTAACAACTTTAAAAGCCTCAAGCACATCGAAATTTAACTTATTTTCAAAGTCATTTATACACCTTACTCAGGAGACCAAATGCTACTTAAAAAATGATGGTACTGGCATTTCTGAAAAATTCGATCCATCCTATATTAGGGGGGTAATTAAAAAGTGGGCAAGTCCGGACAGATAGGGACCTAAAAATGCATCATTTTTGCGGACGCCCATTATGGGCGACTCCTATGAAGTACAAAACCAAGTAGAAATATTATTCTACAGACAGATCGATTTTTCTAACTCAGATATGTGAAATATGCATTGAGTTTCCTCCAACCTTACAAGATAATTTTGTTTTTTTTTTTCTTGATTTAGGGTGGTCTAAAAATTATATGAAAACATTATTTTTTGAAACTATGAAACATTGAAGCAAACTGTACAGGATGTGAAAAAAGTAGATAAGAAAAATAATTAAACTAATTTTTCAAAATTACATTGTACCACAAAAAATTTCACAAAGCGGGAGACAATTTTTACTAAATGTATAGTCACGAAAAAGTTACAGTTTGTCGGGCTGGAGGTCTGTAGAGCCATCACATTTTCGATCAAAACTTAAAAAGTTATAGCTTGATTGAACTACCACTTAAAAGGTTATAAAATTACACTAAGGAATTGCAAAAATGGATATAGCCATTGTGTGGAAAGAAAAATGAGCAAAATCGCGTGAAATGTGTCTGGCGTTATTTTTAAAATACATTAAATTGTATCCAAAAAGCAGGAGTGGCGCCACCACAAAATTATATGTAAACAAGAAAGACTATTAAAATTGGATTTGTATCCAATTTATTTATATGCACTACATGTAAGTTGTACGGGTCCGGT